>PNEQ01079341.1:0-63971 GCA_003012365.1 Medauroidea extradentata
CCTTTTCACCCCCTTAGAGGTCGAATTTCGAAAAATCCCTTCTTAGTGCTCGCCTACGACCTGAAGGGAACCCCCACAAAAAATTTCACGATTCTAGGTCCAGTGGTTTGGGCTGCAGTTTGATATGTCAGTCAGTCAGTCAGTCAGTCAATCAGTCAGTCAGTCAATCAGTCACCTTTCATTTTTATATATATAGATAGTGCAATGACAATATATAACTCTGCTGCCATATAAATTACGTATTTCAAACTCATATTGCCAATTAGATCGTTAAATATGTAAACAACAAAAAACAGGATGCATGTATCTATACACTTTCACTGGTATCGACAATTGTCACATAAATTTAAATTTCAAAGTTTAATGTCAAGGGGTACAATAACTTTTGTTTTTAAAATATCATATCTCGTATCCCTTCACATTACCGCATTCAGCGCAGGAACAGTCATAATAAATTATGTATTTTTGCAGTCATATATCTAACGAAAAGATAGATCGATACCTATCGATAGATTGAAACTACCTGATAATGAAGCATTTGTTATTATTTAGTAAGTCAAAATTAAAATACGAATATAAGGACGAGTCCACATATGCTTGGCACAGGGGTATCGTCTTTAACAATCGAAAGTTAGGAGCGTGACATAGCAATTACACGTGACGTCATCAATCAAGAACTATGCTTATGAGCTGACATAGTGTGTATCTAGTCATACGACTTATTCTGGGTCTAAATAAGTGTTCTGCATTTTAAATTTCATAGACGTATGTCAAATAGTTTATGAAATAATCGAGGACTATGCAAAAAAAAACTGACAAAGTGCATATCTAGTCATACCAACTTATTCTAGGCTTAATATGTGTTTGCGTTTTGAATTTCAAAGACATATGACAAATAATTTGAAAACAATCGAGAATTACGCTTACAAACTGACAGAGCATGTATATAGTCATATCAACTTATTCCGGGTTTATTCCATATCAAACACAAGCAACTTCGCCCTTAACAGCAGCAGTACTCTACACTAGTTTTTATTTATTTATTAGCATCCTGTTGTTTCATTTTTATAATGAAAAGGATTTGTAAAATAGTGTACAATGCTTACAATATAATAAACACAGTAGAGATTTCAGAATACAGCAAATTCAATATACAATACAATGGGCAAAGAATTTTCATACATTCCACAACAGTAGTTTGACAGAAATTTACATACAAATGTTTTTTTTTCCTTTCATACATTTTTGAAACAATTTTTTTTTTATGTTGCATACATAAAAAGTCAATGGTCAGCTCGATGTATTTATAGCTATACTTCAGTGTTTGGTATTTATATATAAAAACTCAATAACTAAATAGAACGCTGCATTTGTTAGGTATGATTTTAAAAGCGATTTGAATTTATTAAGTGTCTAGTGTCAGCTTTTTACAAAGACTGTGGTAGGTTGTTTAATATTTTTCTACCATTGTGATAAGGGCTTTTTTTTCGGATAGTAGCTACAGTTCTTATTTGATATTGGTTTAGTTTATGGTGACTGCGCGAATTGCAGTAGTGTACCTACTCTACCAGCCAACAACGTAAACATAGGAACAAATATTGTGGCACCCATCCAGGAACAAAAATAACCACCTGGCAGAGAACCGAAGAAAGCAAAGTGCGACAACAGCGCCGCCTACCTGCCAATGATGGAAACATGATGCCACGGATCACGAGCGGGTAAAACAAGTGACATTCGAAAAAATGTGATATCACAAGCAGATAATGTAAACAAACATGTCGGTTGCGTAGCTGCCGGCGAGCAGGAAAATCAAATGACAATCAAAATAAAAATAAAAAATCCAAATTCAAAATTCAAAAATCAAAATTCAAAAATCCAAATTAAAAAACTAAAATCCAAACACAACAAGGTGGTCGTGATGTCATCAAATACAGCTGATGTGACGTCATCCGAGATGGTGGAAGCACCACAGCACCACACCCTACACCCTGTGTCCTGGAAGTGACATTTACCTACAACTACTCTCCGTCATTAATTTATACATGTTCTGACTTTGTTATTAGGAGGGGAGAGTTGTAGTCTGCTTCGAACATCTTGGGCGAAAAACGTTAGCTACTTGATTGATTTATAGAATTGGGTATCTTATTTTAATTAAGAACATTTATTCTGAACTTATAACTTCATACATCTTATTTATTTGCCAAATTACTTTCTCCATCATCTCATTTATCATCATTGGCCCAGCGTGACTTAATAGTTTACATTTCCTCGAACGTGATCGAGGCTTGGTGTACTTTGTTCACCCTGTTCTAGGGATTTTTCACATGGACATGTCCATCTTCTTCCAAGTGATAGTAGCAGGAGTAAATTCTCCGAGATTTTAAGTCTTTTCCTGAAGCATTGGCCTCTCCCCGAGTGCACCATTGTCCAGCCATAGATGTTGAACGATTCTGCAACCACATCATCAGTATCCAGAACTTCTTGGAGACAGCAGGATGCCAGGAATGGCCTACAGGCTATCGACTTACATACAAACAATGCAGACGACCAGTAATTTGCGCCGGGCGCATATTCTGTCCGCCTCATGCCGAGACAGTATCTAGCACCCTGGCATACCCTAACCGCTGATGTCGCCGCCATGTTGAATCATTCGATCGCCATGTTGGACCAGCCTGCCACAGATCAATCTGCCATCATGGTGGATCAATCTGTCATCTTGTATCGATCCATCGACATGTTGGATAAATCTGCCGTTTAGTTCTTGGTTTTTGGTTTTTGTGTCTCATTGTACATCTTGTCGTGCCATGTCCTCCATCTGGTTTCCGGCTGTTACTTTTTGACTGAAATGTTTTTTTCACTCATTAATAATTTTTTTCCCCATTCGGCATTTGTTGGGGTGATGTTTGTTTACAACAGTGGCTGGTAGTCGTCATGCTTCCATCGCTGGCAGCTAGGCAGCACTGCAGTCAGCATCTACCATGTTTGTTCCTGGAAGAGTATGCGGCCATGTTTGTTCCAATGTTTACATCATGTCGATTTTTCTACTAAGGATGAATTTGCATGTGTTTGTATTTGTGAAATATACTTTTTGATTTTTTTCAACTTACGACCACACTAAAAAAAATCTGTCGCCAGTGGTCGGAACTGTGCTAACGGATATTCGCCCTAGCGAACTGAGTTATGCGTGCAACTGTGAAACATTAAAGTTAAGATGTGGTATACATATATGTTTCTTTAATTTTTTACATGCATGCATACCTATAGTTAAATTATTTTTCTATAGACATACATATTTCTTAAAGTATTTTATATGGGCATACCTATAACCAAAAATACTTTTCAGCCTTTGTTTTTAATTTTAGTTTTTGATAAGCGTAGAGTTGTAAAACATATATTTTATCTTATTGTCATAGATATATTTATATATTTTCCAATTTTTTGTAACTATAGAGTTTTAAAAGGCAGTTTTTTTTAAATCAAAGTATAGTGTAATTGAATCAGCATAACTATGTTTTTATTTATTTAATACATTTCTCAAGACTACGTTATTTGCAGCAACGTTAAGTGTGCATGTATTATAGTCGTACAAGAGATGGATGTCGTATGTAGGCCGCCATAGTTTGCACAATATTGAGTTGTAGGCGAAGTCTATCTCTCTTAGCTGAAACTGGATCAGTACATAGTTTTTAATTTTAAATGTTATATTTTTTAAATATTGCTGTACTGTGTAGATCATCAACAAAGAGCATTTCTTGAAACCATACATTTCATTAGCAGCAAACAAACTTTCAAGGTAAAAGTCTCGATGCAAGTAGTAGCTTATTAAGATGTATATTTTCACTAAAACTACATAGAAAATATTCGCTGCTTATACTCAAGAAAAAAATTTAAATAACTTTTATTGTAAAAATTTTGTTTATAAAAACCACTATGTAAACAACACAAAAACAATATGTACAAACATTTACTTACAAAAACTGCATGTGAGCCGCAACAAACGCAAACAATCCCTCTTGTCGCTGATGTATTGGAACAACTCGACCCGCAGCGATGTATTATCACTAACTAATGTCTCATGCACATCACAAAAATTTAGTTTCTCTTGATGCATAGCCTCAATGTTGTACCTGTGTTCTTCACTGAGGCTATTCGTCAAGAGAGACATTGTCGTAGTGAGCACTGAGCGCAATTAACGCATGTTAATATTTGTCATATTATTGTTATTTGCATGAAAATTACGATGATAGGTCTCTACTCATTCCTGCAGTTGTTCTAAACGCCCAACTACTTCATGGAAACGTCCAACGTCCATATCTGTTGTCTGGGCCCTGTGAACCAGCATCACGTGCCACAACAATGTCATTTAACACGTAACCCTGTCCACAGTGTGCTTGACGATTTAAGACTGTGAAGTATTCCCAGCAATCTCTTGAACTCCGAGCAGGAAGTTTGTTGTCTCACTTATTCTTCATGAAACATAATCATATTGTGGGTGTATTATCCAGAGAGGTTGAGGGGATTGTGCCACCGATGATTCACCTACAATAACACTTGCCCTCGCCAAAGTTCAGCTGCAGATGCCACGTGTCCCAGCAGTCGTGAGCTTCCTTAGCCTCGCCTACGGCATGTAAACTCATCGTCCCAGTGGCAACATCTCAAGAGTCTTCAGCCCGGGATCAGTGGCATAGCGGGGCGGCGGCGGGCGAGTTGTCCTTGGAGGCAGCAGAATCGGCTCAGGCGATGGTGTCTTCGGCTCCGAAGGCTGCGGCAGAAGCAGTCTCGGTGGCCGTCACTAGATGGAAAGAGCGTCCTAACTTCAGAGCTTCTTTGATGGGGGAGGGGAAGGTGATAATAAGATAGCCAGGAGGAAGGGAGGACCGAAGGAAAAAACCGGCGCCACCTGCACAGCTTCTTCTTTACTCTCTGAAACCAGGCACCTGCCACTCCATCTTCTGTGGCGTTGGAGCCCGATAGTGAGGAAAGAAACAAGCGAGGAGAGGGGCCGCCGGGTGCCACTAGCTCGCAGTGTCGCCCATGACATGTCGTTTCCTACATCGCTGGCAGGAAGACAATGATGTCTGCCTCCAGTAGGGAAACCAAGATGGGGCGATAGTAAATTACCTTCTTCTTCACTGCTGTCGCTTGTATGGATCTGATTAGCTCAAAAGCCTTCATTACCGAGAGATGAGCTAGGTAATTTCAAAGTTTGGCTATAATTACCAAAAATGCAAGTCTTGTTTCATGCCCACTGACGACAGGAACTGTAGTGCTGAGGGTAAAAGACTGAAATGTACGGGAAGTCTAAAAGAAGATGGAGATGGTATTAACTAGGCGACATGATTAGTCTAATTTCAAGCTGTGCTAAAAAAAAAGCAGTTAATGATGTTGCAAGTGCAATAAATTACATGGTTGGTTCCCAGCATCTTGTGAAATATCATTGTCCTTGTACCTTCTTCCTCCACATGCACTTGCGCTTGACTAAAGTATGGGTATGCAGTAAAATACATTCATTTTCCGAAATGGCATGAGTGAGTTCTCAAGAGAGTGAGTTTGTTTGTGGACTAGAATATGTAATATGTACTTGACTGTACGTACACCATAGCTAGCAGACATTGCCGAGTTGCAGAAAACACACGGTTACAAAGACTGACCCTCAGTCTGCTGGAGCTCCTCAGATTGTTCGAGTGCCTGAAGACACGGGAACAGATACCAGTTCCTGGAATGTAGCGTCTGTTGTCTTCGAAGAGAGGCAGCTGTTATTGTCTGTGTTATACTCTTTGTCTTGTGTTGTCACTGTGTCCTTTTACGGTTTTTGGATTACATAACATACCAACTATGTTCCTATTTCGGAATTATTTGTATGTTTTTTGACTACATCCAATACTGGCTTCCTTGGTGTATTTCTTGTTTTCATGTTATTATTTTTATGTATTGTAAGGTTTTTGAGTCTCACAAACATTCGATAGCAATGGCGTACGCCCTACAAAATACATCAGTTAATAACACACACCCAGCGAAAATTATGCATGCATGCCTTCAGTATTATCAAGTGAGGTTACTTCGTGAAAGCAGGGGTGCCTTTGTGTTATTCGAAACGTTCAGTTATTGGGTCATACTCACTTGAGAAAAAAGTAAGTCTGAGTATTAGAAACGTTACATTAAAACCATCCTTGTAAAATCTAAGTGTTTCTACTAAACGATCCCCCAACAAACATTTAAAGCGTGGAAAAGTAACGCCGCTTGACGACACTAGTAAGGACAACGTCTAGACTCTTCCAGGGCGAGGATCTAGGCCCAGCCCGGCCCAGAGGATCCAGGTCCTACCATCACTTGTAGGGGGAGGGGGCGGGTCGTTACAAGGATCGTCGTAGCGCGGCGCTGGGCGCTGGGGCTCAGAAGCACTCAGGGAGGGAATCTCTCCGGGCGGTGACGGGTTGTATGGGAGCGAGGCGGCAGTATCGATCGACGAACACCGAGGGTTGAATACAGGCGACGACGGTGAAGATGTGCCTACCTCGGCGGCTGTGATGCTGAGGGCGGTCTCGTGCCGCCATGAGCTGGCTGCTAGCGCTGGTGTTGTCGTGGTGCTGCTGCAGCTGTTGTGCGGTGTTGCCAGATGAGAGGGCTGCATTGCCCTCGTCCTCCTCCCCCGCCTACAACCCTGACGACCCTGACGACACCGCCGCCTCTACTCCACCTGGCGACGATTACAACGCCACAAGTGAGTCCTCGCATCTGCTTACATACTGTATGTACACCCCTTACTTAGCCTCACGGCACACACTCGCACTTCGGAGGACCTGGGTTCGAATCCCGGCTCCGGACGTCCTCATTTCAGCTTTCCATAGTTTAACAATATCGTTTCATGCGTACGCAGGGATGGTTCTGTATTGAAGTCCATGGTCGATTCTTCTAGCAGCCCCTGTCCTTGTGTAAAGTTGTGTATCACCGTTCCTAATGACTTCGCTGTCGACGAGATGCACATCACAATAAAATAAAATGCAACCCCTTAACAGTTAGTGGACCATAGCTTACTATTTACGTTTAAGGCTCGGATACAAGGAAGGCGATAAGTCAAACATAACACGTCCGTCAAACACCTCATCGCCTCTACGCACAAAGAACTAAGCTAGCGCGCAGTGTTGTCGTAGAAACAGTTCTTCAATGGGATTTCAAGCGATGACCGTCTTATTTTATTTGTGGAAAGTTTCTGGTAAAGTCCAATGCAGGTTTCTATGATTTAGTTTTACGATTACGATTTATATATTCTCAGCTACAGCAACGTGAAAAAGCAACTTTTTAGCACTTTTGAGGAGCTTGGAAATAATGTTTTTAACTATCGGACGGCATTTTTTAAATAATAGGGACACAGTTTAAAGTGTGCCTTATTTTCGTAGATGAACGCATTGGCTACATTTTAATAGTCGCACCAAAACAAATACTTTCTGTACTTCGCTACAACACGTCTGACGCGCCAGGTTCACTGATATATAGACACACACACACATACACAAGCTGCCCGGCTATGGCTTTGCCCGCGTGGAATTGTTTATGGAAAACTATAACGACTGTTTACCATGTTAATAAGATATTGAGTACATGGCAAACATATATTGTACGACTTTTCACTTTCAAACACATCAATACCTCACCAGATTTAAGAGATATCGGAGATATAAGGAAAACACAGGCTGTTTCTGAATAATGCCTCCAAGGATCCTTCGCACCCTCGCATCCATGAAAAGTACATCATGAAGGATGCGGCCATTTTATATTCGTGTCCGAATTCTACCGAAGATCCAAGATACACCCTTCCACACATCCTTGGCTCAAAGATGCGTGGCACGCATACTTACGCCCTTGCGGTAGTCATTTGCTTGAATTGGGAATTCGGAAGGTACACAAATGCACCCTTACCGCGAAGGATGCATTGCTGTGAAGGCTGCGAGGATTCAAGGATCCGAGGATTAATCCTATGAATTCGGAAACAGCCACAGTTAACTATCTTTCATCTCACAGTGGGAGCTTACGCCGCAAGGTGAAGCCACTTCAAATAGAAAATGAACTATTCTGTCAGCTGCTACTAATATTTGTGTACATAATATAACAGCAGTTCCGCGTCGCCTTGCCTCACACGAGATTCAAACCCAGAACCTTCTACCAGTGTTCAAAAAACTACGCCAAGAAAGGTCATCGGAATTCTAAAAAAAAATTAATGTGTATATATAGGCCTGTGTCCAAATACGATTACTTGTCAATATGACGGCGAAAAGCAACTTTTTAAAATTATTTTTCTGTGGTCGTACTTGCGTTTCGGAATTAATGGAACATTTTACATCTTTCAACTCCCATAACTGTTGAAATTGGAAAAATAATGAAATAGCTTTTTAGGTATGTATGTAAGATTAATTCCTATTTAAACTCATCTCGATACCTCAAAATGTTTTTAAAAAATACAGAGGATTAATAGAAACCACGTCTAATTTTTTTAATGCCAATAGAGTTTGAATTAAGAAAAATCCTGAAACTGCTTTTTAGAGATATACATAAGTTTAACTTTGAAGCAAAAATCACGTCAATACGTCAACTGGTTTAAGAATTATCGAGAATTCATTGAAAACATATTTAATTCTGTTTCACTCCTTTAATTTTATAATTTCTAAAAATCCCCTGTTATTGGGTGCTTACGGCGTAAGGGGAATCCACTCATAAAATGTAATGTCTGTATGTCCTACGGTTTGGGCTGTGCGTTGATGAGTGAGAACCGAGTGTGTTCATTATGTGAAGTGATAGCTTATGTAAAACTATGTCGAGAATGCGTTTTCAATTATAGACTTTCAAATTACAGTTAATCACAATTAAAAAAAAAAACATTTTGATACTAATGAAACGTGCAGTGTCCTATAAATGACTTAACTTCATTATATTAGTTTTATTTGACAATATCATTGTCTGATCATCATTAAAATGAGGCAAAACACATTTATTATGCTTCTTGCTTCGGAACACTTCACTGTAATTCATGTTGTAATAGAGAACATTACATAGGCAGAGTAGATTAATAAAGAAGGGTAAATTTTCTAAAATTGCTAGAGTGAGCAGTTTTAGAGGAAGTCGTATGTAATATTATTGAATTTATTGTACCTCCTAAAACAAATGCAGGCAATGATGCTGTTTTGCAAGGCGTGTAAGCAAACTAATAGGTGTGTCGAAAAGATGTTGTTTCGACTGATTTTATCACAGAAAATGTGTAACGCCAGTGAAGCTAAAGTATGTTTCAAAGTACGGTAAAGCGGTTGCGCTCTGCGGGGAAGGAAACAGCAATATTAAATTGAAAAACAAATATTTAAGCATTGGGGCAGTTATTATAAGCGACAGTAAGTTGTGCGCTGTCTACATACCAACCGGCACGTTTTGTAACGTCACTAATAAAATTTTTGAATCGCTGCATTGGTGGTGGGAGGGGGGACTGCTTTGAGCATTTACGACGCACTTGTTCGACTGTAGCGATTTACGTTCAAATATCAGTGGACCTGTATGTGTGACTTTGTAAAACTTGGTGGAAATTGCCTTTCTTAGTGGGAAAGGGTGAGTGCGTAGGTGAGTGAGTGTGGGAGAGGGTGAATGAGGGAGATGGTGGGTGAGGGAGATGGTGAGTGAGGGAGATGGTGAGTGAGGGAGATGGTGAGTGAGGGAGATGGTGAGTGAGGGAGAGGGCGAGTGAGTGAATTAGGCATTTCATTATGTATGTATGTGTGTATATATATACACACATATATATACACACATCTTATCATGGGTGGCATTGCAATAAAATTTATTTTTAAATATCTCTACCTAAAATTTCCAATTGATGGCATACAAGATGGAACATATCAGAATATTTTCCGCTAGCTCAAGTTTTTTTAGTAGTAACCTGCTATAAATAAACTATTGGTGTGCTAGTCGAACCAATAAAGATTATTATGGAAATGACATCATATTTTGTTTATAGTTTGCAACCTGTATAGTATGTGCTGTAGTTCATTTTTAAATTTTGCAGCATATAAGTGAGCAAATATTCTCGGGTCAGTGTGCTAAGGTGTAGTAGGGTGGTCAATTTGTGGGGGAAAAAATTAACCCTGTCAGCCACAATGTGATGTGTGTTTTTAGTTGTCGCAATGACCCAGTAATATGATGAAAACTGTACTTGCATCAGTGACATGCTCGTATATAGTACAGTACCAGTGAAGAATATAAGATGTGTCTATATTATAGTAATGGTCTTTACTACAAATAGAATAATTCTGCTGTGAAAGATACGTTTCCTTAGACGTTGGTTTTTAAAAAGTATAGTTAGCACCATGCACCTGTCCTCTACATTGGACACAATGAGTATACGGGTGTGTCAAAGTATTCTCGATTATATACGGCATGTTGAAAACTATGAACTTATAAGCGTGTTGCACGTGGAGTCATCATTTGACAGACTTAGTACCCAGTCATATTTTAAATCCTGAAAGGGAGTCGGTATCGCAAAACCATTACATAGAAATGTTTGAAAGTGTTTGTGCTATGATGCCTAATTTTTCCAAAATGTATCTTTATACAGTTTTGGCTAGTTATCGACTAATTAAATATTCTTAAAGTCAATAACTAACCAAAATGATAAAAACAAATGTTTTAAAAATAAGGCTATATAGTAAGAACAATTTGTAACAGTTACATGTAACGGTTTTACGATATCTGAACCCTTCCAGGATTTAAAAAATAAACTTACTAAAATAGCATAAACAGGACCCCGTGGGCTTAAGTATTCGGGAAGTTATTAATAGCGACAGTAAATTATTCGCAGTCTAAATACCAATTGACACGTTTTGTAGCATCACTAATAACATTTTGCCTTTCTTAGTAGGAAAGACACCCCAAAGTCTTCATGTCTTATGTTTAGTGGTTTGGGCTGTGCATTGGTGATTGATGTTTTGTATTCGAAAGTACAGCATACTACTACATAGTGCTATGTAAATAAACGTCCACTAATAAAATTTCTATTCGGCAAAAAGAAACTCATCTAAATTTGATAGTAATTCGGTTTTTACTTGTGATTGAGTATTTCAGTCATCCACTCGACATCGTACCTTTCCATACCACTTAAAGTTATTGGATATTTTCAAAACATTATGCGCATTAAAACACATTTTCCGAGTCATAGCAATAGCTCCCTCATTTCTAAGCCTTGAACGTAGCAAAACCTTAAGGGCCTCGCCTACCATGTGCTTAAAATGCGTTGCAGCGTGTTCGTAAATATATTTTTTTAACGAAACTAATCCAGATATGCACATTGTGAGAATGTAGGAAAAGGAAATTTACTTCAAATGACTGAAGAGTCGTTTCAAACAATCACGTCGATTAGATAAATCGTTTAGTAGCCCCTCAAAATAGCTAAAAACAGGTTTTTTTCAACTTGTTATATCTGTAAAACTACTCACAGGATTCGTGTGATCCTACCATAGAAGCATGCAATGGACTTTGCTTAAAACTTCCCACGAATAAAAAAAAATGGCCAATAAAATCCAAACAAAGTCATCAAAATTCTATGAGATTTTTTTACCGAGTAGATATTTTATCAGCGGACGTTTATTTATATAGCACTATACGGTAGTATGCTTTACTTTTGACTAAAAATTTAAAAACAGTTTTTAGAAAATAAGGGCTTGAAACCACAAAATATACACAAATTTAACAGTGATATTTTTATAATTTTTAATATAATAATATGTATGCCTCTATGATAATAGAATTTCAAAAATACTCCCGCTTTGATATGAAAATAATTTGATCATCCTTAAACCTCTCGCGTAGAGATAATTATTATTTAGAGAACTATGTTTCAATTTATTTTTGTGATTAGAAATATTTTACTAAGGGATTTTTTACGAGTTAGTTTTATTTATTTACGTGTCAACTACAAACAAATAAGGTTATATTAACTGCAGCGGCGTTTGTCAGAAAAACTGTGTTTAATGAGTTAGAGTGTGTGATAACTTTACGCCAGTTGATATTTGAATAGCTGTGTATGTTGTATGTGGCCCTGTGAAGCAATTAATTTGATTCAGGATTCCGACAAAGAAGATACGTTTGTCGCTAGGCTTCCTAGTCGGGTTATGTTTGTGTGTGTGAGACCACCGGCGTGTGTAATACAGTATCTTGCAATCCACTCAACTGGCGTGTAGGGTGTTAGTACTAGAGGTCACATAATCAGATTTCTAATGAATGTGTCGACATTTTACGAATATAGCAATATAGTTAAATATAAGTGTTCTTTTCGTAGATGTACAGATGTAATTTGTGTTAAGGGGGAGAGCTAGATGCTAAATTTTATTTATAGATTTTCTGTAATAATTTCTGTTTTAAAATATTTTTAGTAAATGTGGCAATGTTGAGGCACAGAAGATATTTGTGAAGAATTTTAGAGACCATAATAGTGTTTTATGTTCATCTTATATTGGACTTGTAATCATTCTTGACAGTTAACCCATAATTCCCTTGCAATGATTATGCATGGCAAATTAATGAAAGAGCCAATTATTGTTTGTGTTATTCAGTTTATCAAGAATATAAACTAATTTGTCAAAGAAAACATTCTGATAACACAACTCGAATGAATGATATGGCTCGAAATCAAAAATCAAGAAAATTATCTAATGCTCCCCCAAGAAGTTTTGTCAATATTCAGATAATCTGAACTCGCTACAACACGTTTCTAAAGCTGGCAAGGAGACGTTTATACATGAAGAACGTTTTTATACATTTTCAGTTTATTTTATATTTTTGAGATAGTTTGTTGAGTAGCAACTACTTTTCTGCATAGCCTACTGTCCAACGTTAAAGGTACAATCCAAATATCTTGAAATTATCAATTATTCTGAGTACTGTTCAACAATCTGGATAATACATACTATACAACAATCTGGATACTACCCAATGTTCCGGATCTGCCTATCATTCCTGTTACTACCTATTCATCTGGATATAATAAAACATATAAAGACTATCCAACACTCCTGATACTATTGAAATATTTTGTTACCTATCACACAATCCTAGAATTGTCCAAAATTTAAGTTAATATCCAATAATCTGGTTGCTGCCCAACATTCTGGATACTGTCCTACATCATGGATCTACCAAACAAGGAGAATACTTTCCAATATTCTACATAATATCAATCAATCTGGATACTGTCAAACATTCTGAATGCCAGACAGTGTCCAGATTGTTGGATAGAAACTAGAATGCTAGACAGTATCGAGAATGTTGGATAGTAAGTGGAATGTAAAATAGTATCCAGGATGTTATGTAGTATAACAATTTTGGACAGTATCTAGAATGCTGGTTATTATACTGAATGTTGGATACGATCAATAATGTGGGATAGTATTCAGGATATGGAATATTATCTACGATGTTTGATGGTATAATGTATGTCAGATAGTACCCAGGAAGTGTGGATAGTATCCAGAAAGTTGGATTAGTATTCAGAGTGACGCATAGTATCCAAAATGTTGGATCAAGAGCGTTGGATGGTGTCATGAATGTTGAATTGTTTTCAGAGTGTTAGATACTATACAAAATGTTGAATAGTATCTAGGTTGTTAGATAGTAGCCCAATGTCATGTTAATTTGAATTCATGAAGTTTTGAATGTTGGAACTGATGAAATTGTGATTTTGTCTACTTAAACATTTGATATCATGTGAGTTGGTGTGTGTAAGCTTCGTGTGTAAGTCATGTACATGGTAGAAGCTGAAATAAAATTTAATTACGCCTGAAAAGAGTGATGATCTGAGGAAATGTACCGAGTTTACGAAAATTTGTAGGCAGGTTAGTATGTAGGTAGATATGATGTTGGGCAATGCAGAACCCTTGAATTGTTTCGGATCTGTCTATATACATTATATTTTAAGATGTAGCTGCGCGAAAAAAGCTTGGAAATTGTATTTTTGATGTGTGTGATGTCACAATAGTAGTATTTAGTACTTGTTTGAACTGCGTTTAATTTTCGTATATTGGCACGTGGGTGCATACGGAGTCTTGATGAAAATAAACACGTTTTTCTATTCACTGCAACGTAGTTTAACAGTTATCTAGAAAGTAGCGTAAACTTTATTCTCTGGTTAAAGACACAAGTGGCTGTGGTGAGATGGGGAATGAGTGGCAGCAGGGGGGGGGGGAGGCAGATGGGAATGAACGGCTCTCTGCAACACAAAATGAGAAACAGACTTTCAGAACGCAAATATCGAACGAGTGTGCGTTAAAACACTTTGGTGTCTCAAATACTCGTATTGTTAGGCAGTCTATGCATTGAGACTATTTCCGTACCGGTTTACAGCTGTGTCTCTTACATACGATGGGGAAAATTATTATTTTTGTTTTAAAAACAGTAAATGGCCCAAACGCATCTGACACGATTAAAATAATACTGCATCCAGGATAAGTCAGTACGGAGAGTGTTAAGAGCGTCCAAGCTGGGAAATGTATTTTTATTTTTGTATGAAATAATGTTAGTTTTGTAGACGTTGCTGGGTAGTACGTTTTACTTTTACAAAAAAACTGTCTCAGCCAGTTTTCCCATAATGGAAATATTTAGTTCTTACAAGACACAAAAACCATTCAACACAATGAAATTAAAATATTCACACTGAAAGTAAATGCAATTTGCTGCGGCTTGATACTTTTAAAAATTAATTACAAAATATTTTTGTACTTTAAAAAAATTATTAAGAAGGGAAAAAAATTAAGAAATTTAATAACAGCACGAGTATGCATTATAAATTTTAAAATTCAAATTAGTCGTGTAGTTAAAAACAAAAGCTTTCGGTAAATCTGAAACAATTGTACCGTATTTATAAGATCAGATAGAACATTTTCCCTCTCTGTAAGAAGATATAGTCTAACGGCACGTACCTCTGGAATACTGCACACATTCAATTGTTTTACAATGAAGAGAGAGCTTTTTCAACATTTCAACGTAATGACAATTTTTTTCTTTACAGTTTCGGTTACCTTAGGGTTCCATTACATTGGCTAATTTGCAGAAGCCTCTTTAAGTCGGTTTGTTGAAACCTTAGTTTTATTCTCTTCCTCCAGCAAGACGGTCTAGCGCTTCGAAGAACACTATCCTCTACAACACCTGTCTGAATGTAAACTGGTCGTCTGACTCAGCAGAATTTGACTGCTGAAGTATTGGGTACTTTTATATCTTTGTAAAGTGCGGGGAATAAGTTCAGTTCGTTCTATCACTTTGTAACCAATATTGATTGAAAACTTCTTCATTTCGTTTTCCTTCAATCACTTCCCAGGCGATGAGTATAGCCTCACTAGATCATGCTATTATCAGCGTTTCATTCTGCATTACAACACTTACATTTTCAGTCTTAGAAAATAATTCCAGACATATTCGAAAGCCTATATACAGTTCTCCTTGAAAATAAATATGATCGCATGATCCAATGTGCATTACTTGTAGCAACTTCGTTGTTTTCTGCGACAGACTGTAAAAACTGATGGATCGTTCGTTGGGTAAGAGTTAATGTTGAACTAAATCTTCGCAGAGCATTGGGGTCTGGAGAATGTTATTTGTAAACAGACACTACTTGTCCTTGACCAATGACACTTCATCAACTGTGAATGATGATACTTCCAATTTTCATGGTCCAAACAAAAACATTCTCAAAAGTTTATACAAACTTATACTTATAGGTTAAGTATCAATCTGAACGGTTTTCAAGTTGGTTATCCTTTCTTGGCGCACCCTATTGGCCAGCATGATGGGGGTGGTGGGGAGCTGGGAGAGGGGAGAGAAGGCAGGAATACAAGTATGAGTAGTCGGGCATTAAGGCGCCCGCCTGGTGGCCGTGTGTTTGAGTGAGCGAGGCACGGCGCCAAGGGCTATGTTGACCGGCTCATCTAGTTCGGTATCGCCTCTACTGCAAGACAATGACACATCTTGCAGTAGTATCGTAGATCAATCGCCTGGCTGACACTTTCAGTTGTGATCCCATATTTTTATTAGTGGAACGTTTTAAGCAAAGTACAATATACATTTCTATCGTAGTTTCACAAGCATCTCATTAGTAGTTGTTTATTTATAATATATTGGAAAAGAAGTTTTTAGCCATTTTGAGGGGCTTCGAAATGGTCTTTATAATTAACATGATGTTTTGAAACTATAATTCCGTCATTGTTTTAAGTGTTTGTTCTTTCCGTATACGCACACATTAGAAACACACTGAGAAGTTTCTTAGACAAAAATAGTTCTGCTAGCACGCGGCAACGCTGTTTTTACAAAGCCGCGTTAAGGAGACCGCCTGTCCAGGCCTCCAATAGAAGTGAGAAGCTCGTATGCCCATCGCACATAAGTGACGTCTGCTTAGGAATAACATCCAAAGAACGTTACATGTATACACACCCATTTCAAATTAACCACTACTCATTCAAGCATACTTTTTAGCGGTAGAAAATGACAAAAATGTGAGTTTTGTGTTTATTTTTTAAGTATGTAAACCTTTACGCAGATTATTTTAACAGGTATAGGCGGGCTCAACACGACTTTATCTGTGATAATATGTTATGTAATGTTAGGGTCACCACTGGAGGTATTATAGAGGTAGTTGTCTGCGAGATGACTGTGACAGTGACTAGCACATAGAGGCTAGTGTGAGGTGTGATGCCCGTGCTGTGTCGTCCTTATAGCTTCCACACTTCTATAGCACTTGAGCGTGCAAAATACACCCAGCCAGGCGGCAACCTTAAGGGCGCCCTAGTGAGGAAATATCGTAATTTCATAATTTCGTGAAGTAGAATTCGTTACGCAGGTGTTACGTAGGAGTACATTTTCCTCTTACAACAAATAGCTCAGCCGGTTTTCCCATAAGGCACTTTAAAGTCAACATTTGCATGTTTTTCGTTCTTATAAGTCACAAAAACCAATGAACATAACAAATGGGAAAATATTCCTATCGAAACTACATGTTACGTGCCACTGTTTGACACGTTTCAAAAATCTTTGTATTTAAAAAAAATTCTATAAAAAGACAAACAATATTGTAAACTTGAGGATTTTCTTTTAAACATATAAATCTTTTACAATGTATTTAAAAACATGTCAAACAATAGTCCCGCGACTTGTGGTTTTGTCGTGAATTTTGTCATCTCAGTGTGTTCATTGGTTTTCGCAATTTATAATAACAAAAACATACACATTTTAACTTTGAAATGCCATCATGGGAAAACTGTCCGAATCTAATTATTTTTTGTAAGAGGAAAATACACTCGTGAGCAACGTCAACAAAACTAACACTACTTTACACAAATGAAGGGTCCACTACACAAATGATGGATGTCACTTCTTTGCCCAAAATGTGTTATGAATAGAAATACAAAGCACTTTAGTGTGTAGAATCTACCACCAGAAATTTATAGAATAAATATTAACTGTAAATGAGTAACAGCAGTATTCATTTTAACATACACTGTTTCAGTAAAGCGGCTGTGAACTTTCTAATTGCTCAGTTGCAAAATTCACTCTTAGTGACATCCATCATTTTTGCAGTGAACTCTTCAAATATAAAAATTAAGGGTTTTGCCCGGTTGAACACACTTAGGAAGTGAAGTTACCGGCTATCTGCTCCGCGCCAGAAGCTTACAAGCGTGGAGAAGCTATAAGGGCGACCATGAAGTGCACATTAAATACCGCACTGCCGTAACGAGCCAAGCACAGAACTATGGTGCAATATTCCTGCCGATCTATTAGTACTATAGGCCTTTCAGTGGCGAACATATAATTATATTGGTGATAAGTCTGCAGCAAAGTAGTGCGCGGTTCTGAGTTTTACAAATGTACGGTTAGTGCATTGTGAAGTATGGCAGCGGTAATGGCTGTTTGTAGCTATGTTGCAGGGCTTAGTAACGTAGTTTATAATGAGCATTGTGTCTCATCAACGACATTCCGTCCCTTGTCCAAAGCGTGTAGAATGTCCGCACATTGACACAATGGGCGCTCGTGTAGTAGTTTAGCTAACAACGTGTTTCCTATACATCACACCGCACTTGAATTTGAAGCGCCTGTTAGGCGGCGCACTTAAGGTGGAGGTTTCAGTCGCCATATTGAATTTGATGATTTCCCGCTGTTTTGGAATTCTGAGGAGAAAAATATTAAATCCGTGACTATACCGCAGATTGTATTGACCTTGAGCTACAACAAAAGCGTGGCAATAGAGCTGGTCAGGTCGCATTTTGTCGGGAAAAGTTATGAATTTGAAAATATTTGTTACACACATTGCGGCGTAATTATAAGTTAACAGCTAAATTGTAAGGTCTGTACTGTAGTGACATGAAAATAGAATTTGAGGTATAATCGCATATTTAACATTTTTATTCTTATAATTAAAAAAAGCAAAAAAAAAAAAATACATTCAGTATGGCGACTGAAACCGAGTCTCAACTCGCTTCATCACGTGGAATGTTTGCTCGTCAGAGCTGAGTGTGTCAGGCGAAGAGACCGAACTTACTGAGCAGCTATCGTGTTCATTACATCAGTCTACATAGTTATTTCTTCTTAACTGTCTCGTGCCGGACGATGCCGCTGGTCGGCGGGTTTTCTCGGGGATCTCCTGTTTTCCCCGCCCTTTCATTCCGGCGCTGCTCCATACTCACCTCATGTCACTCCTCACCAGCGCTAAAGACCTCGATGTTAAGCGCTGACCAAAATCTCTCTCACTCACTCACTCACTCTTAACTGGTTCTAGACGTAGATGTATAGTTCTTACATTACTCTTATAAAATAATATCACGTGATCAAGTTTCGTCAGGAACCGAGACACAGCACAGGATGCCCCCCCCCCCAATCAAGGCGTTACATTCCTACCAGGATCGACAAAGATTGTCGCATGTGGGAAACATGGCTGACATTGCCACTGTTACCCCACCTCTTCATGCCGGCGCTGCTACGTGCTCACATGCGGCTGAGAACATCACTCTCTTCACTTCAATTACTATCGTTCGGGATGAACCGGATTTGATTCCCGCCTCCGCCAATCCTTATTTCAATTTTGCGTGGTTTCCCAAAACTGTTCCAGAAAAATGCGGGGACATTTACTTTACAAAGGCCATGGCCGATTCCTCTCCCAGCTCCTGTCATTATGTCAAGTTGTGTGTCAACGTCTGTAATGAGAAGTAACGATCACTTACCTAACTTCAACTGCCATCACTGGAGTTGTTACTATACAGGGTGATCTATGCTACGTTGCGGTGTATTAGCTTCGTATACGACGTTATTACCATTACTATTGTGTTTATTGTTCGTAATAATATGCTCACATTTGAACCAACGTGCAAGGTCGTATAGTTCTCGCTAAAATATTTCAGCACCAACTTGTTACGAAGGTTTGCATCTGCAGCTTTTCTTCGTCGCTAGTTATTGTATTTTGTCAACTAAACGTCAAGAGGTTCTACCACTAATCACCAGGGGTGTCCACAAGAAGGGACCATTGCACAAGTTGCGCATTTAGAATTCAGGGGAGGGGGATTTTCATTCAAGAATAAAATGTTTAATCATAAACGAAAAATGTTTTAATGATTGTGCAAGTGCTATCTTGGTATTACCTACAAAGTACGTTAGTAAAAACCAAATCACTTGTATTTGTTTACGATTGTTTTTACGAAATGGCAGCCTAAATATTTCTCCACTACTGTAGTGTAACTCGTAGTAAATTTGTTTTTGAGGGGATTTTTTGGGTGGGAGGGGGGATTTGCGCATTTGGTTTTGGAGGGGATGGGTTCCCTCGCTAATCACTGACGTGAGATGTTGCAGTTCCTTTGTTCTGATTGGCTCAGTCAAATAAGATACGTCTCTATACAAAGATATGCTACCAATTACCACGAAGAAGAGCGGCGTATGTGCACATAAGGCACTAAAAAAATTGGTTCAAAATATTTCCGCGAAAAATTCCGGCCCTTCCGTTGAGACTTTGTTGTTCCTCTGTAAACATGTACACTGTGTCAGACCAGCGTTCGCACGATTAATGTGCAACAAACTGCAGTGTTTTGGGAAACATTCTGGCATCGGACATTTCCCGCAAACTATTCTCTCTCTCTCTACTTGTCATAGTGACAGCAAAAATTCGCGGACCTCTGACTTTAAATTCAAAATTATACGCAAGCCAATATTAGACGCTCGTTGGTTGTCTGATACGCGAGAGTGTACAATGATCATTGTTCCTCGTCTATAATTGGCTCAGATCTCCTACAGAAGGTGTTAAGACATCAGTGAGACAATTATAGAATGGAATTATAAATGCGCTAAGTTTCGAAGGAGATCAAATTGAATTTCTTACATAAAAATGAACTAAGTGCCATCGCCAATGTCGTGCTATAATAGCTAAATACAGATAATTTTCCCAATAGTTTTATGAGCAAACGAAAGATCTCAGCTCCAAAATGTCCACAGGCTTTTACAGTGGTGTTTTTTCTTTTATTCGAAAACATATTTTAACTCTACAGTTATCAAGACATAAAACAACTGTAGGTCTACAGATGTTTATATTATAGTGTCTGTTCAAAAATTTATGCTTTGCCATTTTTGCGCTTTCTACTTCTTAAATAGTAAAGCAAATTAACTACAAATAGTAAATTACAAAATCAGTACGGTGAGAAACTTAATTTAATAATAATCGGTTGTACTATTTTTAAGTGAATTACCATTCGTGTTAAATAATTTACGTATCTTCGAAATACTTACTATGTATAAGCCTCCAAATGTTCTGAAAGAAAATGCTAACCGAATTTTAATCTTTTTAGTTATGTCCCACCTTGCGTAATTGAGCCAGTAAATGTTTGAAAATTAAATTTAAAAAATTTAACTCACGACGTTAAGACATCACGTTAAATATAATGTTTGCTAAGCAAAGTTATACCGGAATAAATTTCACTAACATAAAATATTTTCTTTATCTTAGCATGAGTACTTAAAGTCAGGTAGTGTGAATGGTCCGATTTGGTCTTAACAAGATGTTGGTTTGTCTCACGTTTCTTTGCTGTTGCCTGGTCCTGCGTTTGTCATCATATAACTGTTAGTTTCACATATCGCAATAACAAGTAGGCAGTGACTGATATAATGATGTGGTCTCCGGGCTGGCTACACCGTATGCTGCGCAGACAAACACTTGAAGTCACTGTATTTAAGACCTTGTTGTACGAAGGATTATGCACGTGATCACTGTTACTCATAAACATTGTTACCATCATAAGAAGCACTGTATTATACACGTATTTTTAAGAGCAATAAAAGGAAAATGATTTATCGAATGACAAATATGCCGTGTTTATCTTAGTCTATGACATGTAGATTGCAGAACATAATTTTTTGCAATAAAATGTGAACTTATTTATCAACATAATTATATAAGCATTGACATCGCCTACTGTTTGTGTGTTGAAAGCATTGTTGTGCTACAATGTTTAGTACATTTAGGCTAGTTTCTGTTTAACATTTTGTATGCAAATGTGTTCGTTTGATTGCCATGACCAAGCAGCTGCATATCGTCTGTGACGTACATATTCGTGAATAAATAATATACGTGGCCGTATTTTCAGGTTAGTTCGATAGGTTCATTTGCATAAAGAATTGTTTAACCACATAATTCACACTATGCAAATATGAAATATGGCGTTTTTTTTACTAATGAAATGCAACATTAGCGGATTTCTTTCTCATTACTGCTCTCTCTTTACGTCAGATCCAAATGCAACTAACGTAACTGTCTTCATTCAAATCTGTTCAATTAACAGTATCAATACCATACTAGGCACTTACAAAAACCTTACTCGATATACTCTATGGATCAGACATTGCTAGTGCGCAATTGTATTGTAATATACGTACATTGTACTTGAACACTGTAAAAAAATTGTACTTTTACAAAGAAAATCTTTGGAAACCCAGTTGCCAAAGAAATCCCTTGTAAAACTACAATGATTTTCCTTGTAATAAAATACAAAGTAAATGTTTGTAAAATTACAAGGAATAGCCTTGTAGTTAAACTTTCAATAAGGAAAAAAGAATTAAATTCTTATTGTATTTCATAAATAACACTGAACTTATTTATCAAATAACTTTTGAATAAAGGATGTTTACATGAAACTATTTAGAAAAAAAAATTTAAAAAAATCGGTGGTGCTAAGTTTCGAACCAGTCTCCCCGCGCTTAGTTTCCACGCATCTTACCCCTATTCTTTTTGTTTTTTATTTAATTTTCTTTTTTTCTTTTTTTCTTTTTTTAATTTTTTGTATTACATGTGCCCTAGCCCACTTTTTATTTGTTTATTTTTAGAATTAATAAATATAACAATATAAAAAAGATAAACAAAAACAAATAAAAAAACAAATTCAAATTAAACTTCATGCAGACACCCAGTTTCAAACAAGCAGCTTCACCTCAAGAGGGCACATACCGTACTCCTCCCCCGCCTTTTAGAATCCATATAAGTAAGTGCCGTAATACTTGATTAACGAATTTTGTAGTACAAGGTTCCAGCGATCTAAGCGTATGCGTTGGACATACTCCTGTATGGAAAGCGGTTCGTGCATATGTAATGTATGGAGTATAACTTGTGCCAGTAGTCTCCTAGACCACTGTGACATCTGTACTGCTTAATTTATATACATTCAATGTACAGTTAAGTAGTAATTAATTCTTTTAAAGCACACAATTAATATAAACATTCACTTTATTCCAGAAAAATGCTTTCCAGAGGTTGTGATCTTTGCATAAGAAATTTCCAGCAAACCTATGATTTTTGTAGACTACACATTTTTTTCTAATTTTTTTTGTAAACAAAAATCCTTTTAACATTTACAAGGAAAATTTTTCAACATTTACAAAAGTTTATACAACTACAAAGGAGTCCCTTGTCATACTTTACAAACAAAAATTACAATGCAGGAACTGTCGGTATATAAGTACAAAAATTACTTTGTAGTATTACAAAGTTTACCTTTGTAACATCATAAAATAATGATTTACAAGGTTTATAGAAGTACAAAGAAAATCTTTGTAAAATTTACAAATTTATTTTAGAGTGTACAGAAGAATATCCTTCTGTATATATTCTGCACTGTTCTAACCTAATATTATAATGCAGGTCGATCAGCAACTGAAATATACTGCTTCTGCAGATTTTGTCGCACATACTACCATTCGAATTTACGTGCGTTCAAAAAAAATTGAAACATCCAACATCTGGATAGATCGAATAGGTAATACTTACTACGTTTTTGTAAACGCCTAGTGAGAGTTGTTTGTGTGGGGCTACAGTAACGCATTGTTCGTGCAAAACTGACATAAATCGTCGACTTCAAGGAAGTCCCAACATGCCATCTCCTGTATACTTCTACCTCCACGGTGGCCTCTACAAAGTTGTTGATGTGTCCTGTAACAGTTAGTGATTTATGAGAAACATTAAAAAGTAGCAGTTCCTACAATTCTTATCGAATATTGCAGACAATGTTTGTTGTTCGATAGGAAACGCTTATTTAAACACTCTTACCAACTCTCTTACAAGTCTGTAGAATCACTTTCATTACCCTCAAGTAGTCAACGTATATTTTCTCGTTATATTTGAAACGTTTGATTAAAAATAATGCACTTCTTTTCCCGTTTTAATATTTTACTGGATGACGATAATCTATAGTAAACAACTAAGTTCTTCAGCTACCTCACTCAGCCCGAGCATGTTAATAATACATCGATGGCCCAGTTCAAAAGAGAAAGAACTCAAAATTCCCAGTTTTGAGTAAAATGCATATAGAAAGATTTCTGTTTCGCCTAAAAATATGTTAATTTACAAATTTTGGTTGGTGTTAATTTGAAGCAAAAGCACTGGGGCAACTATTTAAGGTGTTGAAAATGTTTATAGTCTGCCTTTGCTGAAATTACCACACTTAAAAGTAAAATAAATACAATCTCTAGCGCTTTACAGGAAATCAGAATAAAGTGCCACGTTATTGAAAAAAAAAAAAGTGAATTCACACGTTGTTTTTCTTTTCAACTGGGCAGAGTGCACTTCTGTCTATGTGGTGGTGAAGCAAACTAAAAAATTCAATTTTTTTTTGTTGTTTCCCCTTTGAACTGGGCCATCGATATATTGCTATGTTCCCGTTTGCATTCAGTTGATGACCTGTGTCAACAGAACGTATAGTTGTTCCGTATTTTTGTGACAAATTCATTGCAACTACAGACACGTAAAATTCATGTTATTGTTTGTTGACAGACTAGATTGCACTGATCATTACGTACTTGAGCACAATCTGTGGTTTCAATACCCAGCAGTCTTTATGTGATGTCATTTACGTATTTGACTGCTTTACATGTAGCGGTCACTCTACAGTGGCAGGTTTACTTCGAAGTGTTCTCCACTACAAAACTACATTACAAAACTTTCGTAATATAACGAAGCTTTAAAACGCGAACCTAATCGGCCTGCAGGCAACCAGTAAAGACAACTTGCATCTAACTAGCCTTGAACTCTGGGATATGTGCAAAGTGCTTAGTGCCTTAGTAACGTAAATATGCGCCACAAATAAAGTTTTCTTGCCATCACACATATTATTTTGTGGCAAATATATTTCTTCTCTAATGTATACAGTAATGTCAACAACAAATTGTGCTACCACAAAACAAGTTAAGTTGTAATCTGTATGATAAATAAATATCACGTTGAGAATGAACTGAGTCTGACTTTTAAGGCCTCGCTCTTTAGTTTAGCAATGGTTTCGAAATATAAATTTTTAACGCAAATTAATACATATACCAAAAATTAATTCTGGCAGTCTTAACACTCACATATCATGGTTTGTATCTGAATTTTCCTGTTGTAATACACCATACAGATTTGTAGAATTTTGCCCCTGAAATGGCACATATTTTGTTGTTAAAATAAGTCAAAATGAAGCGAAATAATTTTTTTTGCTAGCAAACGGTACGTTATTTTAAAAATGCTCTGGCAACATTGTGTATCATATGACTGTACACAGTCTAAAATTTTTTCAAAGCATTTGGATAAAAATATTCAAGTAATTTGCAATTATTTGAAATAAATTAAAGATTTTGGCCTTAAACTGTGTAACTGTAGGACACCACAAGCGGGATATTAGGTTCGACCTGGCCGGGAATATAATCTGGGTCACCGTGTTGGGAGGCGAGTTGTTTAACCACTACAGTTCCTCGGTAATGCTGGAAAAAACTTTTTTTGAGATAAGGTTTATGTGAAAGATGTCTTATTTACTATCAAGAAAATACAATTGTTCTCAAAGAAATCTTCCTTAAGAAAATATAATAAACACTAACAGTCTGTTTTTAAGTTTTTCTTTGCCGTCAGCTTGAAGTATTTAACGTAAGCTAAACAATCTCAAAGAAAATATTTTTGTTTACTCTAACTGTTTTAGTGCTCTTCACTCTAAAACACTATTTTATTAAATATTAACCATTGCAAAGTAGCTTAGCCTGAAAGCAACATTTTGTTTAAGAGATAGTACTGACACCTAATATTGTGAATGTAGTTTAATAGTCATCTTTATAGTACGAATATATGTAAAAAAATAATTCAAGCTTTATCTTGGATAAGTTATGACGTATCTTAACTGCAAAGGATATAAAATTATACTCTAAGGAAACTTTTGTTAGGAAAATTTAGCGACATCAAAGAAATGCTATTTTCTTTCTCGTAAAGTTTATTTATCACACGCTAAAGATCACCAAATAATATTTTCTTTCTTAAAGATAACATTTGTATTGTGTGGAGAGGTATACGGAGCCCTAAGTAATGTTGGATGAATGATAATTAGAGTGAAGCAGGCTAGCTACACGCGGGAAATAAAGTATTATTGTTGCTACAATCACTGTGTTGCCATTGGTAGAACTGACACGTGTTACCTGGACGTTAAGGCAAGATAGAAGAGTATCTCTGTATTAACTACGACGAGGACGTCACTTGTATTTGCTCTCTGTATCTCCACCACGCATTGTCCTGTTGACACGCCCACTAACATTGTTCAACGTTCATCATTGGTCTGCTTCCAGACAATGGTGTGACCAGGTGAACGTGAACACGCCAGGCAGAATATTAGTAAATACCTGAACAATTCGCGTTGAAAAAGTCGCGTTTACTTTTGTACACAAGCTAGAATTCCAACAACTGTAAGTTTGTGTTACTTTCGCAACTGGCCTTTGACTTATTTGACTCCTCCTGGAAGTCTCTGAGCCAATAATGAAATTGTAACTAATACACACATATATCGCTATAACAGCGATCAACTAACAAGTAGTCTGTCAGTTGTCTACTTCAGTTCACATATATTCTTGCGGGCTAGCTTACAGGTAAGTGAACCCGCGAGTTTTCCCGTCTCTAGTGATATGACTTTGTAGCAGGAGCACTCATCTCAGCTGTAATCACAACCCGTCATTGCTGCAATGCACGTAAACTATATTTGACGCGTTTTTTGTATCGTGGTAATATTCTGATAAACAACAGAGAGGCAATGAAGCTGTTCACTTGGCAGAAGCAGACAGTTTGTCGTAGGAGAGTTGCCCGAGTTATGCTCGAGCATACTCTTGGCAGCAAATTGTTCAAATATGGACAGCAATGCAATATAATTGTTGTTACTTACTCTCTAGAGTGTTGCTATAACAATGTTAATAGAAACCACCGTCAAACAACTCGTCTTTCATCAGGGCCACCCAGGTTCCATTCCCATCTGTATCACGTGCTTTTTGTATGTGGAAACATGGCGGCCATTGTTGGTTTGGGGCGGGTTATCTCTCCCCCCTCCTCCACCTATCATGCCGCCCGTCCCTTCTTCAATGTAGGGCTTCCTGTCATGTCTTACCTCAGGGAACACCAGGCTTCCAGTTTAGAAGTCGATGTCTACAGCAGAGTTCACTGCATACTCGATATTTGCTAGTAACAATACTAGCTGTTGGCTGCGACTTGGTTCGCGTGGTCTTCAGTATAATACCTCTTTGAGTCGAGCTAAAGTTCAGTACAAGTACTCCAAACTATCTATTTAATTCGTAAAAAGGTTAACAATGAAAATGATATAAAAACTGCTAAAGGTGGTAAACATATTTTTTTTTAAATATTCTAAAGAAAATTTCTGAAACAAATAAAGTTGTTTGAAATTCAAGTGGCGTAAAATTATGTTAAGGATTATTAATTCCCGTTTCATAAATATTTCAAAATAAAATTTGTTTCGTTTAGTTTTTCTTTTTTTGGCTTCCTGTATTTCCTTCTTCTTCAAACCTCTATAATTTTTTAGTCAGAAACCTTCTATACGTTACAAAATTACATTTATTTATGTGTGTATATATAATGAACTTAACTGTAGAATGATGTAGAAGTAACAACGTGCTCCGTGTATTTGAAGAAAAGCGGTTTGCTCCATTTGCAGAACTTCTATTGTAATAACAATCACGATAGAACTGATAACCTGAGATGGAGGCTTTCCCTGTTTTTTTTTTTTTTTTTTTAACAGAATTATGATATACTCAGTTTAGCATGACTTGAGTACATTCTGACAGTTCGGAGGATACTTATTGTCAACGGTACTAGTGCCAATCTCACAATCTCAATTCGAGAGAAACTTTACTTTACACTGTATGAATAAGACCTAGTCAGTTAATCTTAGAGCGGAAAACCGTCGACTCACATTGCGTACAACACCTAAATACGTGCTGTGAGAACTGTCAAATGTTACTGAAGAGTGTATACCTGCAATAATGCCACTTCATCAATGTAGGATAATCGACCAACCAGCTCAACCACGAAGCCAACTGCACGACTGCATTCACGTCACATCTGTACTTCGCTAATGTACTTGTCGCGTCACATTCCTCTCACGCTGCTTCGCCCGGTAACTAATCTCTCCCTCTCTCTCTTTCATCATCTCTCTCCCACAACATAGGAGATTGCGGCCGATGTTGCTCAGATGTGTTTCAATAAGGGCGACTGAATATTGTCGCACCTTGGAAGGGCAGCCCTTCAGGATTTTTAATGATAGTGGCGTATTTGAAGGGTTGTCTAAATTGTTGATCCTTGGAAGAGGCGACATGTCCTGACATAACCTAAAATTACCTAACCTAACCCGACCTAACCTAACGTAACTTATTGCGACCAAATCTAGAAAACCTGAAGGACTGCCTACCTACCAAGGAACAACAATTCAGACGAACGATAAAGTTAGTAACTGCTAAAGAAATCCTAAACGACTTCCCTCCAAAGGCGCAACAATTCAGGATTATTAAAGCACTAAAACAAACGTGTTTCCACAAAATTAAAGGGCTGACTTTCCAATACTCAACAATTCAGATCCCTCTTTTAATAAACATTCCTATGCTGCTCAAAGAAGTACCACCATGGGTATATATATGCTGTACGGAAATTAATAGCCATACTCCTGGAGATTATTCCTCATGAAAAAGTATGTCTACGTTATACGCGACGCTTTCAATACAAGTGAGTATAAAGGGAGGTATGAGTTTTAGGAAAATTGAGTTTATAACAGTAATTTGTCAAAATATAATAAACTGTTAGAAGTTAAATTATAATTCTGAGGGATATTGAGATCTTTAATCTGTAAAAAGTTCAACATTTAAACCTTCGCCTTTCATGAAAAGATTTGTACATACGTTTTTTTTCCATTGCAAATTGTGAACAATGTACGTTGTGTATTCGAGTAGTACATAATAAGAAACCAAGAAGGTCTTAGTGCTGCAAGTGCCCAGAATGCGTCGTTTATCTGAAAAAAAAAAAATGCGAACTTGTGGTAGTGAAAATAATAGAACGCCTGGCATGTAGGCAAAAAGCGCTACTTCCGCCCAGGAATTATCTTGTGCGTGCGCCGTGCTCTCGGGATAATGCAACCTGTGATGCAGTATTTTAAAAGCTTCGCAAAATCCGCTAAGTAAAGTTCAAATGACTTGGTAAATTTGGCAGTCAATTTGGTTTTGTAGAAATTTTTAAAAAACGTTAATTTTTTTTAGAGATAAATCCATGAAATTAATAAACATTTACATAACTCAAGTGCATTCTGAAAATCTAAAAGACATTTTGAAATGGCTTACTTATTTATTTACATTTAATTGAACGACAGAAACAAGGTGTTCGTAAAAATCAATTCTGTGACTCAAATTTTTAAAATTAATATATTTTTCTCTTAAAATAATAATAAGTACTGCAACACGAGATTTGTTGCCAAATTAACCGAACCGAGAACCATTTCCTGAACTCGGGGGGATTTAGCGACATGCTTGGGCGCGATATACAGCAATTTTAAATTTTCTTCACCATATTTTTATTTTTTACTTGAGCCAGTTATTTTATTACAATTTCAGACACAAAATGTGACTAAATTTGGCTTTAATGAATTTAATTAATCTCCCATAGTTTTCGCGTAATGGCTTGTCAAAGTCAACATTTGTATGTTTCCGTTTTAAAAACTAAAAACAACTGACATACCAAACTGAAAAGTTCACAGCGGATAAAGACATCCCAGGCTACAATGTCACGTACATCAAAACAAAGGAATTTTTTTTTGTATTTAAGTAAAATCGTTGAAATTAAATTTTAAAAATTTTAAAAATTCAATAATTTTTTAATATTTTATTTTGTGGTATAACATAGCTACATTTGTTGCCTACAACATAGTCATTCGCAGTGATTTTTTTTATTTTGGTAAGTGGGTTGGTTTTAGTGTCGTCCTTAAAACGGAAACATACAAATTTTGGCTTTAACGAACCTGTACGCAAAAACAACTGCATCACAGGTTAAATTTTTTCTGAGATCATAAGCACGTACAAGAAAATTCGTTGCAGAAGTAGCACATTTGTTTACATACCAGGCGATGTGTTATTTTCGCGGAAACAATATTATGTATTTTTTGGTAAACGAAGAATTCTAGGAGCTTACAACAAGAGGACCTGCATTTTTCCTTACGATGTACTGCTCAAATAGACAACATACATTGTTCACAATTCATAACGGCAAAGAAATGTTATGCACTGTAAGGGTGGCCGCCCCTTATATTTTCATGAAGATGAACGTTTAATGCTGAATGTTTTACAGGTTAAAGATCTCAATATCAGTAAACATAGACAGCAGAATCGTAACTTAACTTCTAACAGTTTTTTTTATATTTAGAAAAATTTCTATTTTAAACTCGATTTTTTGAAAGCTGACACGTCCCTTTATATTCACTTGTCTTGAAAGAGTCTCATACAATGTCTGCTTACTTTCCATGAATAATCGTCTCCTGGATTTGGCTATTAATTTCTTTATATCCATACCACGGCCGTAGAAGAACAGGTCTGGACACTCGCCTGGAAACTTGACCCCCTTGTTGTTTGGCTGCAGTTCACCAAGTTACCGAGAATATTGTGTTTTATTGGCGCTGCTGTTAGGGTGGTCCGACTCAAACTCCGCCCATTTCCCTCCCACTAAGAGAAACATTTTATCAAAACATATTTTTTATCAATTTATGAAATACTTCCTTCGCTCACAAATTTAAGAAAAGGCTCCAGAAATCTTTATTTGCTTTATAATATTACAATGGAAAAAAAGTGGGCGGAGTTTGAGTCCGACCACCCGGATTACAGAGCCAAAAAGTACGACATTCTCGGTAACTTGACGAACTACAGCCAAACAACAAGGGGGTCAAGCAAAACACATTGTTAGATAGACGAGTGTCCAGGCCTGTTCTTCTACGACCGTGATCCATAGTCTCTATAGTGATAATTAGTATTGCGCAAGAAAAATGTGGGGTGTTAATTTTGTGCGGTGATTGAGGTAATTAAGAACTAAGTCAAAATTGAGTCTTCAATTGAATAACGCTTAAAATAGACCGTAAAATGTAATATTTTTAAATATAAAAAATCCACATGATAATTACGGTACGGTACTCTGAATATTGTCTAAATAGTCAAATAACATGTAGTTTGGCATTATGTAAACAAAGTAAACCGTAAAGTCGATTTTCAGGCTAGCATTACTCCTACCATAATCACTTAACATATACATTGAAATCACATCTGCGAATTACTTTTCCATCAGTTATAACTAAGGAAAATAATATTTTGCGAAGTCAGTAACATCCTTGTAAGAATCCATAGTTGTATGCATACCTAAGCTACGACCATTTGGAACAACAGACAATGAACGAATATACAGAGCTTGAGTATGCATAGAGCAGTGGTTTCTAATATCAAGGTTATTGAAATCGCGAATTCTTGCTTCGCCTATATATGGGTAATATGCCTATTCTGTGTTTGAATGATACATGGAATAGTCCCTGAGTGTGGGACTAACTTCTCGTGTATAATTATGCATATTATCACGAGGTAGTTCTTGTTGCAGCGGTATTTAACGCTCAAGACGAACACACGCTTTTATTTCAACTACTTGAAAATACATTAGTTAAAACCACGATCTATGAAGGTAGAGGTCTTAACACTGAGGAATAAAATTTGATTTCCTTTTTGTTGCCGAAGATTTGCCTTGTTTTCTATTTGGCTTAGCTTAAAATGTGAAGTTGTTGTCGGAATTGCGTGTATTATGCAGAAGAAAAAAATTGAAATGTAATTTTGTATTGGAACACATTTTTTTCTCAACCATAAAATTTACTTTTTAAATTTTTTACATGTAGACACACATTGCAACGATTCTAAAATTTTGTAGGGTAGGAAAAATAGATTTTGTTCGAGTTTTTCAGACGACTTATGTAAACAGTTCTACACATGCAATGCTTTTATGGACACGAAACATATATCTACTCTTTCAGCGTACCATATAAACATAATTTTATAAAACTAATTTAGAAAATTGTAATGCCGCCAGATGTAAACAAGGCAAATCTTCCACCAAATGACTGCTAGCGCTCGGCGACAAAAAGGGAGTCACTTTCTCTTGCTGGAGAGCATACACAGTGTCAAGACCTCTTCCTCTTAGACCGTGATTAAAACACTAGATACACCAGTATTTTTTTCGTACACAACAAAACATAGATATAACTATAAACACAAGTACACACAATAAAGAGAAAACATATTATACTCCATTTCATACAAGTTTGGATAAATTTGACAGCAACTTATGGACAGTAATTTGTAATTTTTTGTGATTTGTGGAACTACACAAGACAAACTTTGCAGTACAAGTGCTGAAATGAACATCTCGGGTTCATTTTAGAGCTAAAAATGACTTGCATTGTGCAACAAATCACAAAATATTTAAAATTACTGCCCATAAGTTGCTGACAAATTTATCCAAAATTATATGAAACAGAGTATACTAGCAGTCAACTCCAAATTACTTTTCAACACCCTCCTTATCTGCAAACATGTTATTTGTTTAGACATGTTTTAATCTCCCTCCTACAGATCCGTTCACAAAGAAAGTGATGCGGTACATCAATGTGCTTGGTGCGAGCTTGATACACACCATTCTGCGCCAAATTCTGGGAACCCTGGTTGTCAGCGTGAGGCAGTGTTGGTCTCTAAGATGTGGTGGAAGGAAGTTCTGCTGCTAATACTGGGTCATCGCTGACATACTCATGTATTCAGCCTCTGTGGTTGAAAGGGCTACAGCTGGCTGTTTCTTCGTTGCCCATGAGATGGCTAAACCATCCTTCAGGAACACATAGCTTGTGACTGAACATCGCTCATCACTTGCCCAATCAGAGTCGCTACATCCAACCATTTCAGTAACATCTTCCTTTTTTGTCTCGGTACTCCAGCTTCCAGTGCAAAGTACCTTTGAGGTACCTCATGACACGCTTCATTACTTCACAGTGTACGTTACCAGGATTCTGGCTGAAGCGACTCCTGTAGTTGACTGCAAAATTGATATCAGGTCGAGTAACCTGTGCAACATACAGAAGAATCCCAACAGTCTCTTGGTATGGGAAATTTTTGGTACTGGAAACTTCTTCTGGAGTTTTTGGCGATTCCTTCTTAGAGAGTTTTTCATTGGTGGACAGTGGTGTATCTACTGGATACTGTCCAGCATATTAAATCCCTTCAATATTCTCTCGAATTATTCTCTTGTTGACTAATCAGAATTTTTTTCTTGGATCAGTCGTGGGTGATCTGGAAACCAACTAACTTACCTGTTTCCATGTCAGTAATTTAGAAAGCCCTATTCAGATGCTGCTTCATGTCATTCTTCTCAGCTTCGTCGTTGGACAATAATATAATGTCATCAACGTAAACTGCTAATGTGAGAATTTTACCTTTACTGATCTTGTAATAGATGCAGTTCTCAAACTCGGATTGCCTCAAGTCATACACTTTCAAACATTTATAAAGTGCGGCATTCCATACTCTGCTGGTCTGCTTCAACCTGTAGAGAGACTTCTTTAAGAGGCAAAACTTACTGGAATTTTCAAAACATAACATCCTGGACATTGATCAAATGAATGTAGTATCCACATTCATTTGATCAATGTTCAGGTTATGCTCTGCCGCTAATATAAGTATATATCTCAGTGAGCTACACTAGACAACTGGCGAGTAGGTTTCTTCGAAGTAGCCTTTAATTTACGCGCATCCCTTAATGACATGACAAACCTAGTGCAAATGGGTCTTAAAAAAAAAAGATGCGAAAAACAAGACCATTAATTACACACAAACTCTGTTATGTATAACTCTGAAACGCCCATGTTGTGTTCTGACTCTGAATGCCTTTGGCATAGGAGAATGGGACATATAAATATTTACTACCTTAACAAAATATGTAAAATGGCTCGTGAGGTTTACACAATTGGGAAAAGCCACAAGCGTTCTGAATCAGGTAAAATATCACCAGCCAACTTCAATGTGTCCAGACTATTTGTGCCGATAGGATTTTTGAGTAATGAAGACCCCTTCTCATTTTCAGAAAATATAAAATCTCTTGATTCAATAACATGACCTTTGTCAGGATAATAAAGTCGATGGGTTTTATAGTGGAGGCTGTAGCCTACAAACACACAGGGTTTTGACTAGGGTTCTTGTTTCTTGTGTTTCTGGGCTGGTACATGCACATAAGCTTTATGTATAAACACTCTAGTGTGTTTGATAGTATGTAGAATTCTTCAGGTGTTGTGTTTATACATCTGCTAGGCGACCAATTAAAAAGGTAAACTTCAGTATTGGCAGCTTCTGCCCAGAACCCCATAAGTAATCCCGATTCAATCAGCAGACATATTGTATATTCCAAAATCGGTATGATAAGACATTCTTCTTTGCTATTCTGCTCAGGGGTGTACGGGGCTTAGTTTAGTGTTCAGTTCCTGTAGAGCGAAGAAAATTCTGAAACGCTTTAGAGTAGTACTTTCCCCCATTATCTGTCTTAAATACCTGTTAAATTTGTTTTCGCCTGTTGCATTCGCTGTGAATCTTGAAGTCTTCAAAATATGTCAGGCCCTGGGCTGTGCACTTCATAAAGTAACAGAATATTTTGTGATTGTAATCATCTAGAAAAGTCAAAAAGTATCTTGATCCTGCGAGTGGACTATCCACTGGTCCACATAAATCTGAATGAACTAGTTCCAATGCCTTGTTGGTTCAATGTTCACTAGCTTCAAATGGTAGCTTGTGGATTTTCCCAGTTGTGCAAACCTCACAGACATAACCAGGTCCAATCTTTCCCGAGAAGTCAACACCACGTATAAAACCTTTTTAAAGTTTTTAATGTTGTAAATAGCTGTATCCCATTCTCCTAAGCCAAAGGTATTCAGAGTCAGAACACAACATGGCAGTTTCAGAGTTACGCATAATGGAGGTTGTGTTTTATTTAATGGCCATGATTAAAACATCCCTTTTTGTTTTGAAGACCCATTTGCATTTCAAAGGTTTTTGTTTGGTGAGAGATCTACCAACACCCAAGTTCCATTTGATATTTGGGCTTGGTATTCATGTTTCAGAACGTCATTCAAGAGGTTCTTGTCTGGGCGTTCCATGATTTACTCTACAGTCATTGGGTCACCTAGATTTTACACAATGAGGAATATATAATGAAATCCTACAAATCTTTCTGGAAACCCTCTTAAATGTTCTGATTGTTCTGATTCATCAGTATTACTCTACGTCTTCAATCTCAGGTAAAAGCTCCAAACGTCTTGAGTCATGTAAAATATCACCAGTCAACCTCAAGATGTTACCCCTATTGGCACAAATAATCTGCACACTGAAGTTGGCTGGTGAAATTTTACCCTGACTCAGAACTCTTGTGGCTTTTCGCAGTTGTGTAAACCTCACAGCCAAAGTCAGGTTCAATCTTTTCTGAGAAGTCAACATCATGTGTAAGACCATTTTAAAGTTTGATAAGGTTGTGAATAGCTGTGTCCCATTCTCCTAAGCCAAAGGTATTCAGAGTCAGAACACAACATGGCAGTTTCAGAGTTATGCATAACATAGGTTGTGTTTAATTTAAATATATTGTTTTCCAGTAATTCTGTGGCAAATACTTAATGTTCTGCATTGATTACTCGATCACCAGCAGAGTCGAAGACTACTGTGTTTCCCTTGTTCACTTTTTGGCTCATCGACAACATGTTAACCTTCAGTTTAAGGACATAGTAAACATTTCTTACATTGACATCTAAAGTGTCATCCAACACTGTAACTGGAAGGCGAACATCTCCAACACAGTTTGTAGTAATTTGCTCATTTATTGTTGTGGCTATTGTCATTGACGCAGACTGCCTTTCATTGATCAACATTTCTCGATTTATTGTTAAGTGTGCGGAACAACCTGAGTCAAGAAACCAATCATTTTTAGTTGTTGATGTTTGGACTGAAAAGGCTGCGAACATGTTCGTAATTACTGTGTCATTCACTTTATCAGAACCTGGTTGTGTGTAGTTGGTCTTATTACAGTACTTGGCAAAATGTCCATAACCGTTACATCTGTAGCATCGGTTACCTTCATTTCTGTTATCTCCAGAAGAACTCTTACCATTAGGGAAACGATTACCATTATTTGAACAGTGAATCGCGGACTTTAGTTCATAACTTGGCTTCGAACCATTGCTGTAACAATACATGACTGCACTCTATGTTTCGTGGTCTGTTTTTTACAACGGATATATCCCGAAGGAGTTTAATTTTGACTGAGTCGGCTGTGATTTTAACACTCAAACTCTGAACACCCATTATCATAGCTTGGTATTTTTCCGGAAGCCCTGTCAATAAAGTGGTTCCTTTCCACTCATCACTAACAGCTAGCATTATATTACATAGTTTATAAGCAATAACTATTATTTTGGTCCTAATTGTTCGGCTGCTTCACAAATTTCAGTCGTGTAGTTACGAGTTTACGCAGCAACCCTACACGTCCAGTAAGTTCCGAGTCATCAAATGCTGATGCTAATATGTCCCAAGTATCTTTTACTTTTTTAGTAGATTGTACATTAATAATAATGACAGATTCTATAAGTTGGATGGTTTTTGATCGTTCTTTTGTGTCCTTTTTTTGTATGTGCACTCATCTGTCACACACTCCCATAAATCCACATATTCTAGGTAGACTTGCACAGCGAACTTCCACGCATCGTAATTTTCGCGTCCACTTAACTTTTCAATGGGAGGTAGCTGATACATCTTAACTGGTGTCAGTATTCAACCTCTTCATTTAAAAGGCAATTTCGTAGATATTTCATGTCTTCACTGAACCCTAACCTGTTGCAGCGGTATTTAACGCACAAGACAAACTTTCTCCTTTATTTCAACTACTTGAAAGTACATTAATTAAAACACTAAATGCGCCAGTCTTTTTTCGTAAACAACAAAACAGTTGTAAGCAGACACTTGTATACACCAATACAAGATTGTCTGCATAAATGGTCTGTGTGTCCTAACTATCCAGTGTCCTATTGACCCTCGCTACTTGTGACATGTAAAATATCACCAGTTCAAGGCTATGATATTAATTATTGGTCTGCAATCACCAATGTCTTGTCGAGTTAACCATCGTCCAATATATGAGTCTGAAAATTGGTAAAATTGTACTTTAAACAAACCTGCCCATTCAGTGTACTATGGTGTTTTTTATTCAAACATATTACATACCTTTAAAGTTTCTGTTAGATTATATTAGCGAGGCGATGGAACTCTATTCTTTACAATGCATTTTTCAAGGCCAGATATTTTGTTATTGAAATGTTATCCGGTCTATACGTGAAAGGTATTTTATATAAATGTAACAACTCTATAGACGGTGTTATTAAGAGCCGTACACAGCAGGCGCTAACTACCGCGTCTGATGTACAGGGACAGGCAGGCGATAAGGGCTAGACTGGCTCGTGCATAAACAATGCGCTGGAAGCGAAAACGGAGAGCAGTATTTTGGTGGTTGGCATTTTTCCTATGTTACTTTAAGCGATGACACTACTTTGTCACTGCAGAAAGTGCGTATGTAGTAAAATGTAGCGCGCACTTCTTTGTTTCAGATTTAAGGTTATAATAGGTATTATTTACGCTACAGTTGTCTGGAAAACCCGTTATTAGCCATTTTGAGGAGCCCCTAACCCATGTTTGAAAACTCACTTGGGCTATGGTTTGAACTCGTTAAGAGTGAGTGATAGTCGCCATTTTGAATTATTGCATTTTGTGTCATAACTTTCCTTCTGGCTGAATTCATGGAACTTTAACCTATCTACAGAATAGAATACTATTGCTAGAATGCTAGATACCATAAATCTTTATTTTCCGTTACTGTTTGTTACAAACTGAATTGCAGTTAACAAAGTAATAAGAATGTTCTAACTGCAATTCGATATGTACCAACAGTAACGACAAAAATATATTAACGGTGTTTTTAAAAGTCTATCAATATGTATTATATTCTGCAGTTAGGTTAAAGTCCCACAAATTTACCCAGAGTAAAGTTATGACACAAAATACAAAAATTCAAAAGAGAAGGCGGTCGCCTACCTCAGTCTTCTGCTGCGTTTCAATGTGTTCGTAAACAGGTTTTTTTTTTCTACGAAACAGTTCCACGTGAGTCAACTGTGCCAACATACGAAAAGAAAACACACTTCGGACAAGGTCGGAATGTCATTGTTGAGACACAATGTTCATTAAAAAGACTGTTTCTAAGTCCTCCAAAATGGCTAAACACGGCCTTTTCAGACTGCCGTACTTGAAAATGTACTAACCGGGAATATATGAACCTCAGATTGAGACGCGAACTGAACTTTGTTACATACTTACCAACAATACAATTATATGGTCACCGCTTAATGTCCCACAGTAAAACCCGTTCACCGGGGAGCTTGTACGCTATTTCAGAGCTTGGTTCGTTGAGGTGATGCGGCATTTGATGCGCGTTTCAAGGTCGCCCTTACGTCTCTGTCATCTCCGAGCCTATAACGCCCAGGTAGGCGGCGCCCTTAAGGTGGTTTCCTGTCCAGGCCGACGAGTGACTTGTAGAAGTTGGAGCCGGATTAGCTTATTAGGAAGCTGCTTAACGTACAAGAGTGATGTCAGCTTAGGAATAACATTCAAGGAATGTTAAACGTGTGTGTACCTATTTCAGGTTCTCCACTGATATTTAAAGGTTATCTTCTGGCAGCCGAAAATGGGAGGTTTGTGGTCACACGCAGGTATTAAAATCTTCGTGCAGAATCTTTATAAAAGCACATCCGCGTACAGTACACATTTGTATATAACATTGCTTCATGAATGATAGGGTCACAACTGACTGACTGAGGCTAGTTATCAGAGAGAAGACTGAACTGTAGTTCAGTGACTTGATTTAGAGGCTAGTATGAGGTGTGATGTACATGTTATGTCGTCCTTATTGCACTTCTAGGCCGCAAACAATCAACACACATACACCCGAGCGGCCATCTCAACAACAGTTTATGACAACAAGTTTCCTGTCAAATCAGTGTTCGCACACATAGGCGTAACTAAGGGGGAGGGGCACTAGGGCACGGCCCCCCAAATAAACAACCAACCAAGGTCTTAAAAATTACAATTAATTTAATATTGAATAATCAGTGATACTGTTACCAGTAGAATATTCAATGTTTAGCAATGAAAACTGCTAAAATAGCACTATTTTGCACCTTGAAATCTCCGGACCCCCCGCTTGAAGATGTGGTGAGTGATCCTTTATAATATTCGCAGGATAGCCATCCTTCCCCATCTGAAATTCATAAATTCTGACTACGTTACTGATTACAGGTAGGGGTAGGTTGGGTATAACGGTATTCACAGAATTGTGCCCTCCCCAACTGTCTATTCTAGTTGCGCCTATGTTCGCGTATATATGCATATGTCCATAACTGTTCTGGAACATTGTTTCTTTCCAGGAAACGTGAAAAAACTATTATCTGTAGATGCTACGTTTTACACGAATCCTGTCTTTAGGGCTAGGAATATTTCGCGAACTCAACAACCAACATGTTAGAATCCATTATCCTATGTATACTGAAGCCCTACTATTTGTCTATCACCTGCTACTCATTCAGACAGCAGACAATGGACGAATATACGGGGTTTGAGTATGTATAGCACATTGGATTCTAGCATACAGGTCATTGAGCTTTACCTATCTTATGTCGTTTTAGAGGAAAACAGAGTAGTCTCAGTCTCTTTAAGGTCGAGGGTAAAAGTATATTCTAGCAACTGTAGTACAGTATTTTGTCTTTTGACACGTGCAGTAATGTCATACTGTCATAGATATAATCAGCGTGCTGTTAGAACTGATCGCGAGCTGTAGGGTCGACTCTGACTTGTTAACAACATGCCTCACCGCCTGTATATGCAGTGCACACAACTGTCGTCCCTGCGAGAACTTGTCTCGAGCTGAAATGTCGAGGTAATGTGTGTTATAAGGACAGAGCGTTGTAAGTGCGGCTCAGGGCGGAGAGAGTAGTTGAAGCTGGTGCAGGTGGGGTGATGCTGCAGTGGTCCAGGACCGAGGCCCGCATACGCGGCGTCTGGTATTGATCTGCGCACAGCATCCCTACCCCTCGCTCTCCTCCCCTGGACCAGCCGTGGAGAGATTACACACAACTGGAACACATGCCGTCACACGCTCTCACGCTTGTTTATTACAGCTAATGTCGCTGTCTTCTTGTTCAGGGGCAAATGTCTGCATAAGAGCGGACATATTCGTGATAGAAAACTATATTATTAATATAATATATATGTAGTTACGAAGGAAACATGTGAAAGTTATATTTGTCGGAGAAAGAGAGTTTTGATAACTACTATAAAATACATTATTTAACAAGCAGCCGCGTGTTACATAAGTCATTAACCGGCACTCGCGACTTCGTACGCAGGGTTTTCTATTTACGCCAATAATATTTCTGAAAAATAAAATCTGAAAGGTTCTAAATACTGAAAAATAACCTTTAAGGGTCTTTAATGACCATTTAAAAATGAAATATTTTCATCAAAATTTGGTTACCCCATTCTGCCTCTGTACCGCATTTTCCCCTCTCGCCTCTACTCACACAAATGTTCATTTTTTTGGAACAAAAGTTAGCGGTCAGACGGACAGCTAATCAAAGTTTCATCGCAATCGAGTGCATGACGTAGGGATGAATAGAAGACGAACATACAAACAAACATTCCTTTTTACATAAGCCCCTATGAAGTAACCCTGTGGAACATGCAACACCTAAGGGTGTTCAAGTGCGATATAGTCATAATTTTATATTTATATGGAATATTGTTAGTTTTGTATATGATACTTGCGAGTGCAGTTTCCTCTTACGAAACAATTTTAGCTGACGTAGATTTTTCATAACCGGAGCGTCAAAGTCAAAATTTGCATGTTCTTCTGTCATGCAAATAATGAAAACCAGTTGACTTACGTAGGTGAAATAATTCAAAGTGCAATAAGATACTATGGACTACGTAATAAAAGATTTGAAAAAATCCCGCGAACTGTTTTTTGTATTTTAAGAATAATTGTTGAATGTGCAACTTGTTTGTATTTTTGCGATTTTTTTTAAATTCATTATATTACGTTGAGGGTTCTTAAATGTTTTATTACATAGCTCATGGGTTGAAAGTTCACATATAATTATTTTGTTTAGGTAACGTTTATTGGTTTTCACTATTTGCATGGCAGTGTAACAAGCAAATTTTGGCTTTGACACCTCGTTATGAGAAAACTATGAGAGCTAAAATGGTTTCGTAGGAGTAAAATGTACTCGCAAGTATCGTTTACAAAACTAGCAATATTTCATAAACATATAAAATTATGACTTTATCGCACTTGAACATCCATAAAGCCGTCATGTTTAAACAAATGTGAAAATAAAAATTACGTTAGGATACTATTTGCGTTGAATATTTGTGTGTGTTGGTAATAAGCTACAAAATACTTAAAATAAAATAATGTACGAAACGTAAAAACATCTGTCATCTTCCCCCAAGTTACGTTAAAGACGTTGTCGGAGGTTTGTTTCAAGGGGACGTTACTAGGTACATACTGTCTAGAGCTGAAGCATATTCATGTTCCGGTGGTTCTAATGCATTCAGACATAACCCCTATAGATGTAGCACTCACCTATATTGATATGCTGTGTTGCAATGTGTGTCCTGGTACTGTGCTATTGAAGGGAGGAGTTCTGTTGCCACGATATCTCAACTACGGTAATAAGACCCTGCTGTGTATTCAGTTCACTGCTTCATAATCAAGGGCATAATGTCGTGGTATCAGTTGTAAAGTGATCCTGGCTACTCAATGTAGCAGCAGGCAATGTACTAGTTTCTGAGGCACGAGAGTCTGTAAGGCAATGAACTAACGAACATTTTCTGTCTCTAAGCATATTCTGTATCTTGATCCCGCTCTACAGCAACCTTTAAAAATAGTAGTATGATTCAGTAGGTTTTGGCCGGCGAGCTAGGGGGAGGGGCCAAGGAGATGCTGATGTGCCATCCACCATCTTGTAATCTGAGACCCCGCCTCCATCTTGAATTTGACCTTGACCTCAAGGTATCTCAATTCAAGTATTTCAAAAAAATATCAAACTTTCCAAAAATTCTCGAAATTAAAGAAAATCTAAAAATTCAAAAAATTCCGAAAAAATAATATTGTGTTCTGTAAACTTGTTAATCGCTATACAGTTTGACTACTACTTTTCGACTGTCGTTTGTTTACATCATCTTTGTACTGGCACCTCGGGTACCTTCTTCAACCTTCGACTTGGCTCCATATTGGTTGCAGTTGACTGCCTTCGATTAATCGATTAATTATTTCTAGTATTGCACTGTATGTAAGGATCACATGCCATGCAGCCTAGGCGGATACGTCATCATTATAATTTGTATAACAAAAAATCTTATCCATATAAAATCAATCGATATTATAAATAAAATATATATTTTATTGCAAAATTGACTTGTACCCCACACTTAATAATTTAATAATAAATTCTGCCGATCAATTTATTAAAATAAAATTTAAAAATAGTAATGAATTCGTTACCAGCAGTTAAATAAATTTCAAATAGATATTATTTTAACTATAACACATGCAATCATATGGACTTTAGAAACTATACCCGATCGATTTTCGATAAATTCAATCAGTTAAATTTGTTTGATACTTATGTGTACAACTCACAGACAGACAGATATCACCTCATCCAGCAAGGAACTGACTATAGTTGTACAGCCATGCAGATTTGCACTGTTTCCTCCACTCTACCTCTCCCACTCAACTACCTCACTGACATTTGAGTCAGAACCTGTCCCATCTCACCTCCCCATCCATTCCATCATCATCAGCACATGACCTTGCCTTCCCCTCTCTTCTACATCATTGACAGTCATGTCAGAACCTGTCCTAGTTCTCCTCCCCTTCTTGTCAGCATATGGCTTTGCATTCGCCCTACCAAGTCTCATTGGCACTCGTGTTTGAAACTACCCTAGTTAAATCCTCTCACCCCTCCCCATATAGTAACTCTACTTTTTTAAAATAAAGTCAAAGTAACTATACCATTGAAATAAAAAACACAAGAACATAATTATATATATATATATATATATATATATCTTTGACTAACTGCTACGTTCAGTTAAAGTCTGCGTTATAATATGATTCTTTTCCACGATCCATGTTCGTAGCAGGCTCACCAAGAATTGTCATGCTATAATCTGCAGTAGGTTTTTCCTTTTCAACCACCTCCCCTTATGGGCTCGAAACAATCAGAACCCTGTGTTAATGTCTTCCACAGCTCTAGCGATGTTACACTGTACTAATTTTTTCTCTCGTCTGTTGAGCTTAACTCACCACAGTATACATTTTTGGAGTACTCTAACCATAACTATAAAGAAAAATTCATAAAACTTTCACGGAGAGAAAAATACTCCAATGTACATCAAATAATAATACCAATGCTGAAAAGTCTTGAGGCAACACAAAAAAAAAATACAAGAAATACACTATACGGCAGTGATCAGATAATACACCGTGCTAAATACATGCACAAAGAACACATGACAACATTACAAGAAAAATAATTCCTCTTGCACATTCTCTACTGTGCTAAAAAAAAAAAAAAAAAAACCACGAAGAAAATACACCAACATACATAATGCAATGTGATACAAAGAATAATGGTGACAATGTTGAAAAATCTTGAGGCAACGCCGAAAAAAAAGGATAGAAAGACAAGAAATATACTGCACAACTTGCATGCAGGAAAAGTGTGGCAGCACAACCTGACAAGAAAAATCATTCCGCTTGGAGGTTCTCTGGTGCTTTGCCAGTGAAATTATTTCAAAGTTTAATAATCACACATCGTCGATATAACCGTGCGTTACTGTGTGAACCCCGTCTTTCAGTATGTGACACTTATCATTTGTGGACATCAGCGCTATTTGTATATGTACTCTGTAAAAATGTGTTTATGGGCCCGAATGCTGTTGGTATTCGCTCTCAGTTTGCAGTGTTGTAGCACATTTATAAAATCTTCAAATTAAATTTTGTTTTTCACATCATATGTCTGTATGCCTTTTGCTTTCTTTGTTACTATTCCACTACACTTGTAGGCGTACAGTTTAGCATGCAGGCCCACAAATCTGGAAATTATGTCTGCTCCTGCCTTATCGTTGAACTTCCCCACGACTTTCTTGTTCGTAGAATTGTAGCAAGGATGATCGATAGGATAGCCGCTTATAAAAATCTCAAATCCACACATGTATCTTGGTAGAAATAAATCTTCAATTCGTACTTCATACACAATGCTATTGGTGTCCTTATACAAAAGCTCTACGACATCACTGTACAGCATTTTCATTACATTGTAGTGAAACATGTACAATCATGGACATAAAAAGTGGGCCACTGAAATGATCAAAGTCCACATCAACAATCACCGGCTGTGTGTAAGCGAGAGCCTGGCATCTAGGCAATCTGCAAAACAAGGAATAGCGGTGCGCTGTAACTGCGCTGGGCACAGGTTGTGTTGTAGGATTGGAGCATCGCCCGTTCACACCTTTCTGAAGTGACCAGTGCATCGCACAAACCGTTTAGTAAATGCAAAAGTGACACATGTCCAATAATATAGGTTGGGAAGGCCAATATATAGAAATCGGGTATATATATATATATATATATATATATATATATATATATATATATATATATATATATATATATATATATATATATATATATATATAATGGCATCTGTCTGTATAAAGGAGTTTAGTCAGTATAGTTCATTAAGATTAAATAAACATGTGCAATCGAAGTGATCTATGTTATTGTTTAATTGAAGGCATGATGACACCTTTATAATATTCAAAAATATAAAGATACTAAATGAATGACATCAGGACAGTTCAATAATACATGTTACATAAAAAATGGAATGTAACATTCAGTATGTTTCGTTTGTTATTTATAACAGCATTTAACATAACACGCCTGACATTAAATCACTTGTCCTTACAATAAATGTGTATGTTTTGCAGAACTATTAAGAATGAATGTGAATATAGATCCACTTTCCCAGATACATAGATTCATAATTTGACAACAGGTTTAATCACACGTAATGTTAACAGAAGTAACGAATATCAATATTGTTACAAAGACGTACCATTTATAATAACGGTGTGTGTATGTCTGGTACACTTAACTCTTGAGTCTTACAAATGTTATTCGTATGAATATGCACAGTTATTTAAGCCGACCTAACAAATCAAAACATAACCAGGTTTTCTTTCAACTTCAATTTATTACAGCTGTCCACCAATTTCAAACATGAAGATAGAAAATGTATTTGTAAAACACAGTAATGAAGTTACAAAAGTGCACAAATTGTCAATAACCAGATAATAATAGTTACCTATAATGAATAAAAATGTTAATATTCAATGCATGCGTATTCTCATTCTCATACTGCGAGCTGAAACTAAGTCATATTTTAACAGTACAGTAATATTTAATAGACGGTCGTGGTAATGTTATGATCTGACTACTTGCTTACATCTTTACATATAAAACATTGGCCGAACATTGGAGTGACCCAGTGGGTTTCCTCAGGATGCTTCTATCCCTCTTTGACAGTCCACTGCTGATACATTGTGGTTGAACTTCTCACCTGTTAAGCACGAACAAAACATATAACACCATCACTGAAGTGATTGGTAACAATAAAACCTTCAGAAACAACCATAGAACAAAGCATTTCAGACAGTAAATATCTCACATCAAATGACAAACTTGATCCTGATTACAAAATAATGTTGTGAGTTGCTGGTTCAAGTAGTCGTAAACAGTCACTTTCGCCCAATTTGACAGAAACAGTTGTCGCTCTCCCGTGCGAAACGACTACACACGTGGTTCTGTCCATGGGTCCGAACATCGATTGTTACCCACAAAGTTCACTAAGCAGCCACATATCACGTAAATAACTGTCGTCACAGAACAGTTGTCAGAAGAACGTGGTGCAAGGATAATATTTCCTTATATTTTCTTGTTCTGTAGGTAACACATGACGGGACAGTTCTGACATGTGATTAAAGTATTGGTTATTAACACATACTACATAGTGCAAGCATATATGAAGTGTAAAGTTGTTATAACATTTTATGTTGCTTTTCACTCTGTTACTGTATGCAATCCTGTATTTGACAACTGTCAACTGTAATGTATGAATACACAACTTGCCAACTATTACTGTCAACTATTTTGTATAATGTTACACAACGATGTGTTAATGAACGAGTGAAATGTCAAACATTTGAATTCCAATATTCAAACTGCATGAACATGAATATTTCTGAACATCCGTACTGCAATCAGTTAAACTAACTTTGACAAAATATTATACTTTGAAGTCGTGATATTTAGAATATCTAATTGGTACATAAATACCATTTGTACGTTCTGTCATAATACACGACAATTCTACCTGGATACTTGAGCAATCCGAGCTAGTTAAACAAACTTTTGTTTTCTTGACAAAGCCTACGGCCTACTGTTGTTACATACAATGCTCTCAAAACACTTCAGTATCGTTGCTGCCGAGGATTTGTGTGCTTATCTTATAAACATTTAGTTGCTTTATACACACACACTAGTTGAAAAATAAAGACATCGGAGAGTTAACATGTTATTAGATTGTGAAGTACACAATTGTAGAATTAATACAAATTAAACTACGAGACAATAATATCAACTAATAATACACCAAAATCTGATATGTTTGTCGTACAACATCAATATTGTTACTCTCCATTAAATGTATCACTACTTATGAATATAGAATATTATCCACGGTTATTCTCTATTAAAGGTGGCTAAGAATTTGTTAATCACAATTTCTTGTTGCGATTTGTATCTTTTTGTCCATAGCTTCCGCTTTTTGTTGCGTGATGCTACACTCTTATCTGTTGCTTGCGCAAAGGCCTGCTTGCCGAACATACCCTACACGGGACTTAATATTTACACCTTCACAAGTTGGTCCACTTATTGTGCACATGACTGTACATTAGAGTTTTAAACAGGGCATGTACCATGAATCCCGCATGTATCGGTTTATCGAAAATGATGGTTTCATGCTTCATATGTACTAGCAGTAAGTCTTCCATATAAATGATTCGGTCCAGGAATGATGTTTTCCTGAGAGTTTTCTCAATCTTTTCTCACTGCACATAAGCTCTGTTTTTTGGCATTTTAGTTTGTCTTCCATCAACTTTCCAAAGGGGTTATTGTTTGCCAGCTTGTAGATCTTTCTCTCAAAGTCTTGCATAGATGTCTGTCATTTTTAAGTGTTAAGCTCGATGTATGGCTTCAACCATGCAGACTGAACAGACTGGTGCACCATGTGAACTTTCTTGAGCATCAGTCAGTGTTCTAGCACCTACTTCAGGTTCCTATAGTGCACAACATATTTTTTTCTCCCATTCAGTGTGGTCAAAAGTTTTGCCTGCTTCAAGCCTGACAATGCTAGTTCATGTGCAGAAATGACACACACATATATATATATATGCTGGGGTTGTTGGCATCAAGTACTGCCAGAATACTGATGGTTAGCTGGGATTGTACATGAAGGGCACGCACAAATATTTGACAGCAATTGATGCACTGTACTACGCCACCCCGGTTTCGTTCCTTGACGAACGTTGGAATGTTGTAGTCCATGAGAACCTCCAACTCGATGCCTGTCATTCTCAACATACCATCGAAGGCAAACCCCAGGGAACTGACATAGTGTGCACAGTCTAGTCTGTACATTTTTAAACATGTGTCTAAAATGTTCAAACATATCCAACAAGATGAGTAAATCTGTCTTAAAGTAGAGCTTCGAGTTGTCCTCCAGTGTAGAATATCCAAATTTGGTCCATACTGTCTGTGCATGATCGTAATCTTCACTGATGCTAGAATCACTAAGCATATTATAAAAGGCATCCCTTGGATGCAGGCATGTCTCATCCAGCTTCGACATTCCATCCACATAATCGCTCTTTCGGGTAACAAGGGAAAGTTGGTCTTGGTCGAAAAATTTCTCAGTGTTGAGGTAGATACTCAGCCAGTGAAGCAACACTACGGATCATCAACCAAAATTTATCCACAAAACTGGATGGAGAAATGGTCGCCCAGCTGTTTCAAGGAGTTTTTTCGAGTGCCGACGAAGCAGGTTGCAGCTGGTACACACAGCCCCAATGTACTTGCTGCTCAAGTGGTCGTGGTCCCTCACCTTGTAGTTTTCGACAGGGAATCCCTATGCACAGTAGCAGCACCATGTCGCTCGTGAATGAATGTATTGTTCTGTATGTGACAGAGAAATAATTGATTTGGGGGTGGCATAAATGTCTTCCATCAATTTTTATATTGCGCCTTGACCACTGTAAAGTATTGGTTTCTTAGGCAGCATAGATGTCAAAGCTGCAGGAATTACGCCATTCTCCACCTGTAGACACAAACAGTAACGTAACTGAATATCTCATATTTATGGCAGGCATAGGTGAATAACACGATACGATTAGTTTCTCAAGTAAGTATTGGTTTAAGAATGGCCTCAAAGTCTGTGTACACGACGATCGACAGTTTTCTTACATTATGATAATTTTTTAATTTAATTTCTGGTGGTTTGCCATCAGGTCCTGGCTGTGGCATCTCGATGTGAATGGGTGCATGAATGTAACAGTGTTTTTATGTTGTTCTAATCATTGCTGGCCTGTCAGTCCAGATTTCCCTGGCTGGACATCGAAATATGTAAAATACAGTTAGCAGATGTATATTTTTGTTCGTTATAGTCAGTTGGGAACACATCAATCAGGAAAAGTTCTTGATAAAGCAGTAGTAGGCACTATTATCTTGATATGTTAACAGCAGTTGGTCAAAATATACTTCTTTTTCTTCTTCCACTACTCGTGTAAGCAGAATCGTTCCATCCTGGTTTAAACTATAGATGTTCACTAAGACATTGGGAACTTTCTTCTCGAAGACTTTCATTTGGTGAAGAGGGGTCCGGAACCGGAGACCTGAAAAATCTAACTTCCCCACTGATCGATGTTCTGTGGATTCTTCCCTTCAATGTATCTTGCAAGAATTGCGTATTTGAAGCACATATGGTCCTCAGATTGTTGTGGGTTGATGACTCCATATTTTCCCTTGATGGAGTATGACAGCTCAATGTACAAGGAAGCTCGCAAGGGATCCAGCCTGTTGATATGCAGCTTTGTGTGGTTGAAGGACGATAGTACCAGCCCCGATCCATAGTCCTTGTACATCTCCTCATTACAAATCTTGGCCATAGGCTACTTATGACTGTCACATCTGAGGTTTCGTACACAGGTACATTTTGTGTCATGAACGCACGCTTGTCTGTGCCTTCATCAAGTAGAACTGGATTTGTGAAGTTGCACTCAAGTCATATGTTGCATTTTATAGATCTATGCTCAAAAATTTCTTCAGTCAGCTGCTTGATAGTTTTTCTTTAATTTTTGCCACATAATTACAAATACCTTTTGCCGAGCGCATCGAGTTTCCTGTCACATATGTTTTCAAATTCCAGCAAAATGCCTTTCCCTCCTCGACAAAACCATTGTTGTTAGGACAGCCTGCACCTGCAACAATTACATGGTGGCCTGTCGTTGTTGAGGGCTTCGGGTCTTGCGAAGTGGTGGTGGTGATAGGAGATGCAATTCGCTGCCTCTTTGCAGGTGGCTCAACCATTCCCTTACACCTTCTTATGAGTGCTTGCATCTTATCCTTATGTTAAAAATTTTTCTGGCATTGGGAACATCTGTGTTTGGTTAGTTTGAGTTTGAATATACAGTCAGATATCTCGTGGCGACGAGCATTGTGTGTTTCGGTAAAGTTCTGACCACAAAATTTAAAGCAAAAACTGGCTGATTGAGCAAGATCGCCTCTATACACTCTCAAGGGATGGGCTAGATTATCTTTCCAGGGTAAACTTACATAATCGTGGTTACACGACACAGGAATAAAAATCGTGTAAATATATTAAACTTACCAGAGGTAGTAAGGTGACAATGATTACTCTTCACACTGCTCTCGAAACCGGTGCTCGACGCAGAGGATAGTAACCGGTAGACTATGAAAAAAATAATTAAAATGTGTTTTTTATCCTTTGTGTAAGATATTACAGAAACAAACCTGTTTTACACAGTGCTGTTAATGTCTATGCCATTTAAAACACTAATAAATATATTGCCCATCGGCTAATTTTAATTTAAACTATTGGTATTTTATTCACGTCTGTGTAACGAGGCATTATAAGGTCCGTAACTGTCAGCCTAGTGTTATCCTCACCACGAATGAACTAGGAAACATAATAAAGTAAAGTTTTACCTCAACTAATCCCTGAAGCACAGCATGGGGTATTCCGATGTGTGTGTGCCTATATATATATATATATATATATATATATATATATATATATATATATATATATATATATATATATATATATATACACACAAGCTAAATTACGTATAACATGTTTAGCCTGCTTTCCCGTATTATTTGAAGTAGAAATTCATTTTATGTAACTATTTTTTTAAAATAAATATGTGTGTATTTTCTCTTCACTGTACTAACTATGCATTACGAGTTTAAAACTATGTAAGGCTTAATATTAAATATTTAAGATGAATTTTATTTAATGCAACTCCATTTATTTAAATACACATATGCATGCAATTACATTATAATGTTGTGGTTAAAACAGTGAACAGTATTGTTAATATTTTATGTCAAAATAAAACACAGAATTAATATTAAGCAACTCTGTACTCAGAATACGTACAAACATGCATTTATTCTTCACTTCACTGTTCTAACTTCGCCAGTTTGAATCAATAGTCAGTGTTGAAGTTACATCTCACAAACTACACATCTGAATATTTATTGGATTCTGTAAAGTAGGATTATCAATGCTGTACACCATAGATGCTAGTACATACAAAAATATTGCATGCATGTAAGCAATTAGGTGATTACAGAAAAAACCACAAGTCTACAAGTTCACAGGACGTTTCGTCGCTGACGAAATATGAAGGCGAAATGGGAAGAAAGTAGTTATACCCAGTCTTTTATTCCCGAGGTATGCGAAGTGATAAATATGAAATAGTTTGGAAACAGTGAATTACATTGGACGGTATTACCTATAGTGGGGGACATGAGTAGCAGCAGTTTTTCGCTGAGACAACTACATGTTACATATTTGGTCACATGAAATTCGGAGATTTCATTGATTGGTTAGTCTGCTGCATCGTGAAGGTTACCGTACGCCATATATGGCCATGTCCAGAATACTGCGATGTTATTGAACGAGATTCGTGTGACGCCATCTCGTCATTTCTCAGGATCAACCTCTAGAGAGTATTGCTCCAAAACTGGTACTGTCTGCCATATATGGTCATGAACAGAATTCAGCGATGCTATTGGGCGTGTGACGACTGGTCTCGGAATCTGTGTGTGTGTGTTTGTGTGTGCGAAGTTTGTCAGCACTCGTACAACTAACTGGACCCAGTACATTTGGACAAATAATGTTAACTGTTAAGTGACAAAATTATTGTATTAATTAAGTAGTGTGATTTTTATATGTTTAGTGCGAGCATGCAAAACGAGCTTGTATTTAAAACTATCATATTATGTGGGCAAAAAATTTATATTATATTTGTTATGAACTGTACCAAATTATAAATATAAATAATTCCTGCACAATGCTCTAAAAGTCGAGCAAGCAGTATATCCGAACGGCCTTTAACTACAGCATATTTGATTGGAAACATATACTAAAAAATACAAGTAAAATACATTTTAAACTATATTTTGTTACGTTAAACAATAGCATTATTATTGCATTTCGTTCAGTACACTTAACCAGGACAGGGTACAATTTATGACGAAGTTCTGTCTCATGTCCATCACACTGCTTTGCTGTAATTTCACTTCTGCTGAAACTGGTTGGTACGTTCTCTCGATCGTTACGATGAGGCACAGCAGGCTTCGGTGTTGCACTGCAGCAAGGTGTATCTTTGCATCAAGGTGTAAGTTCGAGCATCGGCGCCTTATTAGTTGCTGGGGCAGACACCATGACATTGGGAGACTGAGTGATGGTTGTCTCGTTGCTGGTTAACACCTTCACAGTGTTAGTATGCTTCGTGCTGCTACAGTTGGATGCACAGAGGGTGGAGCATGTTGGGATCTGGATACAGTCGAGGGCGTGAATAGAAGTAGAAGCATGGTAGTTCTGCACCTGGCTGATGATCTGATCAACACTATATGGCAGCTGTGTTATGTGGAAAGATTTACAAGCTGACAATACAGGACAGTCTACTTGCATGTGCTATGCCTCGTAGCTAGTCTGCAAATGTGCGAATCGCCATTACTGCATGCAACTGGCATCGCAGTTCTATGTATAAATGTGCAGGTAGCTATCTTCGTTGAAGTAACTGTACTGAACACTATCATAATTACGTTTGACATTCACATAAATAGTTGAAGGACTGAATGACGCCATGTCAATGGTCTGACTTCCAGGTGGCAACTAAACGATCGTCCCGATTCCTGCCACATTTACATTAAATTTCGATCATGCATACCAAACTAAAAATATATATTATGCAGTTCCCTCACTACCTGTGGACAAAGCACACTACTTGTTCAACAGCTGAGTGTTCCGCGAAGTGCAGGTCCAGACATGTTCACATGTGTCGCAACTTGTCGAAGTACAGTTTTGACATATTTTGAAGCGAAGAACAGCCGTGCTCGGCCTGTATATCAACGATTGTTACATTAGCTTTACACAGTTAACTTTTACATATCTTCTCTTCAGGTCTTGCTGCATAGATAAGAGCAAATCGGTACTGCATCAGCATATTGTATATTTCGTTCCCTGCTTGGTTGTAAGTGACCTCGCTTTCGTTCCACGGCATGCCATTGTAGTACTTGGTCAGCCAGGCATTAGTATGCTTACTCATCTTATCTAAATGTTCCGATGGGTATGGAGGATTGAAGGAACATGTCTCCTTGAAAATAAAGCCGTTTTGGCCCCTGAAGCCTTGCAGGATACCATACAACTTAACATTTGCTCGTCAAATATTTTGCAAACCAACTGGATATCTGCTTTTATAAGCTTAGCTGGCGATGGTCACCAGGCCAGAGAAACATAATTAGCATACCACTCTCTCGTGTAACATCAAACAGTTGGCCATGATGTTTGCAAGAATGTTGTTTCTGGTAATTATTTAGATTCTGCAGTCCACTGCACATTCTAAATTCTCTTGTTTTGTTTGGATGCGTCGAATCCGAGCAGAGGGGCCTTGTCACACAAATCTTCCAGATTTAAGATTAGGTAGGACTCATGAGCATAGTATGATGTTTGAAACTGAAAATATAGAAAATATGGAAGAGTAAAACTTTCTTGGTCAAACATAGTGTTTATGTCCACATGGGTAGCTTATATTATTCAAAAATATCTTCACATTTTGTACATTGCAGTGATAGAAAGTTAACTTGTGAGCGGCAATATTATATTGCCTATTTGTCTGGAATGATAATACAAGGTAATGCGGCTTCTCTGTAGTAGACTAACTCTTCATGACCCAACGATTTCTTGTGGCAGATGTCAGTGTAGAGCAGGTAACTAAGCTCCAACTTCTGAAGGATATGTCAATAGGTTTTTCTTTCTTGACAAGATTCATTACCTTCACATGTTCATGCATGTTCAGTCACATGTGGCACGAACCATTCCACGCTACACATGCTTAAAACAATGATTTGAGGTTTATTTCCAACCCCCAACTTGGCTGCGAGATGCGAAGTGGCTAATATTATCACTAGTTCCTGCTTATCACCGATAATTATTCTGTAGTAATCTTTATCAAATCCTGGTAACATATACAGTGGTATGTTCACCTAGAACTTGCGATTTGTGGAAATCGACACTTTGTAGTCATTTCTTACTCCCCAGCCTGCCATTTTTTTGCAATTAAGATTATTCGGTGTCAATTAAAGACAGTTCTTCACAGTGGATGTAAAACCTACATGTCTTGTTTCATATATAACAATGCCATTGAGCTCATTCATTATCCTTTCGAAAAGGTGATGTATCCCATTGTGCACAAACTTCGTGGTAGTAGAGCGAGTCCTGTCGGCCCTATCAGTTGGTTTCCGAATCGTAGGAAAGATGGCGAAGGCAGAGTGTAAATATCTTGATGCTGTATAAATAAATACATTGTTATATACATTTTTGTTTCAGTACGATGGAGATTGTCAAATAGGAAATAAGTGTTTCTGTATGTATCACTGAGGAATATGTCAACAATGGACACAACTCACGCCATGGTGCCTTGTTGCCTAATGCAGTAAGGGTGTTGATATGTGGGCCTTTAGGCTGTGGCAAGACAGGTGTTTTGCTAAGTTTTCTCGAGGGACATAATGGACTCAGATTCGAGAATGTGTACTTGTATTCTAAATCTCTCTAGCAGCCAAAGTACCAATGACTAGACCACTATGTGCAGTGAATGGTATGCCATATTTCACATGCAGTGACAATGATCGGTCGTATCACCAAGTGAGGCATTGCCTAAAACGTGTGTTTATTTGTGATGATTTTGCTTGCAAGAGGCAGTTGTGTATTCAGGAGTTCTTATGCATGGGACGTCATGAAAATGAATATAGTATGTACTTGACACAGACTTACTCACATGTACCTAAACAACTGCTTCACGGCAATTTGAATTTGCTAGTAATATTTTGTATGGATGGCCTAAATTTGCATCTTGTGTACAATGATCATGTAAACACCGACATGACTTGCCGAATTAAAAGACATGTGTTCCTTGTGTTGGAATGACAAGTACAGTATAGTGGTGATTGTTTAAAGATTCTCCTGTTCATAAAGGAAGTTACACACATGGCTTTGGTCAGTTTGTATTGAGATCTCGAATATGAGTCATGACAGTAATTCCCTTTTTGAAAGCAATATTCGCTCTGGAGTCGTAGATGATAGAGAGTGCATAACTACACTGCGCAGTGACAATGCTTCTAGGACAAAATATTGAAAGTGTAAAAAATCAAGTGTTGGAAGATGTGATTATAGACATACACATAGAAGGAAATGTGGCATGTATTATTGTTACCACCAATGTTTAAAATGTTCAAAGGCGGGAAAAGTTGAAGACGTTGCAGGGTGTCATGGCAACTAAACTGACAGGGTTCAGTTCCCGCCTTGAAACCAAATCTGATGTTGCTAGACACAGTAACGAAGTACTCGATGCCTATCCTGGTGAAGTTGATAGAATCGAAAATGCGAAATCGGCAGCATCTCACAAATAAGTATATAAATAATTGAGCCTACTTAAAATTTGTTATTTTTTGTCCGATCAACAATCAAGTACAGTTGCCTAGTGAGCAATGGACCATCGAAGCAGTGTGTGCCAAGTTTCTGTTTGCTAAGCATAACAGGTCGTTTCTCGAGAATCGATATGAAGAAGCCCCTAAAATCGATCACAAGTCGTCTCAACATACGACATAGCCTCGCAAGAATACGTCGCCTACAGTAGAAATCAATCAGGAAGTAAAAGAGGAAGATGAACCTACGAATCGAAAATGTATACAAGATACATCGGACAGAGATACTGATTCGGAAGAAGATGACATGCCTTTGATTGAACAGTTTTACATAAGCGAGTGCAAAACATGTGCGATATGAGGGACGTGAATTCTGCTCTCTTCTTAACCCCTACATTGTGCGAAACAGCGACCAACCAATTGACTACTGAGTCGTTATTGTAAACGGTTGCTCAGAAATAAGGAAGTCCTATTTTTGACTTGAAATAAACTTCACATTGATAAGAGAAGAATTGAAATCACACAAGAGCTTTGTGAACTTTTGTTTTGTAAATGGCCTTAACACTACACCGAATCGGATTTATGCAAATATCGAGTTTTGCTGAAGCAAACTAATGCACATTCTGCAAATAATAGTTCTAGTAGGCAGCGATTTAAGGACATGATACATGAAAAATCGGTCATTATCGTAGAGTTGTTTCCATAATTGGGTGAAGCCACTGGATCTGGATTGACTCAAAAGTCAGACAGAAAACAAAGATTGATAACATATATTAGGACAATCTGAATGAGCTTGTTGCTCGGTTATGACTTCTCTTAGCTTCACAGGCAGCTGTCAACCAATCGCATACCAACGAGATTATTTCCACCATCGAAGAAATAACCGAAGCAGGATGCATTGAATGATAACTAGTATGCAGTCTCAAGTAAGTTCCATAGGTCGGCAAGAAATATCTGTCCTGGACGAGAGTATGCCATGAAAGGACTGGATGATACTCACCAGTCGGACCTAATAGCAATGCAAGACTTACCTCGTGTGAATAAAACAAATCGATACATTTTGAACGTAATCGATGTATACTCAAAGTATGCATGGACTGTACCACTCAAGTCAAAAATGCTTCAGATGTTAAAAAGGATATGTTGAGCATGCTTAGCATGGGACATAATATGCCAAAGATTTTTTCACACAGATAATGAAAAGGAATTTTTAAACTCTACATGTTATTATGGGAATTCAACACTAATCTACATTTTCTGGGCTCAAGGCCAGCATCTTCGAACGATTTCACAGAACTTTGAAATCCGAGCTGCGGACACAATTTACCGAACATGGTAATTATAAGTGGCTGGAGCTACTATCAAGATTTGTTCACAAGTATAATACTACTGTTCACTTAACTACACATATGAATCTAAAAGACCTTGCTTCAAACAGTATACTTCAGTACAAAGAGAATAGACGCTCGCAAGCCTAGAGCTAAAGTTGGCGATCAGGTTGGAATCTCTAAGCAGTGTAGAGCGTCTCACAAGACCTATCGTCAAACTGGTCGGCTGAACTGTACAAAGTTGTGCACATACATTCTTATCCACGTTCTGACATGACTGCCAATGATGCAGAAGAGATGGGAAGGCAAGGTCATGTGCTGATGATGGATGAATGGGGAGTGGAAATGGGACAGCTTCTGACACGTATGTAAGTGAGGGATGGGAAGGGGAGAGTTAAGTGGGGGAGGCACTGTTATACTGTATGACTACTTAACTATAAGGGTTATTATAACTGCCTAGGCTACATGACATGTGATTCTTTACATACAGTGAAATACTAGAAATAAATAATCAATTAATCGAAGGTAGTCAACTAAAACCAATATTGTGGCAAGTCGAAGGTTGCAGAGGGTATTCGAGGTGCCGGTCCCAAGATGATGTAAACAAATAACAGTCGACAAAATATCACGTAAACAAGAAGGCGATTAACACGATGGTGGATAAAAAAATGTTTATTTATTTATTTATTTATTTTTTATTTTTTCAATTTTTCGGATTTTTGAAATTTTGTTCGAAATTTATGAACAATTGGGAACTTTTTGAAATTTGATACCTAGAAGTCAAGTTCAAAATTCAAGGTCAAGGTCCAATACAAGATGGTGGATGGCACCTCCCCCTGGCTCACAGGCCAAAACATACTAAATAATTCTACTCTCAATATTATGCTCACACGAGACTATGCATAATCTATAATATAAAAAAGTCTGTGCATGTTTGTAACATATGTGACCCTGTGACATCCATCCAATTGCAATGAAACTTTGGTGAGTTGTGCATGTGCCGCGGAGGTTTCTGACAAAAATATTCTATTTGTGGGAAGGAAGTATAACAGTGCACCAAAAAAATTGGTGAAACAATTTTTTAAAAAATATTTCTAAAACAATAACTAATTACGCTTAATAACATTTCTCATCATTTAGTATATTGTAATTTTTTTGCATCATAACTATTATCGCATTAAACTGAAAACCCCGCGAATGAAGTCACGGATACCAAAGTTTAAAAATCGTTCGTTCATATGCAACTTAATTAGTACCGTTCATAGTTTCTGTAACACATTATCACATTAAGCACTGCATATTTTTTCTAGAAGTCAATACAAACTAGAAGACTGTCGCCTGCATACACACCACTGTATATAGCCTACACTGGAACTATAGGTCTATGTACTACTACCATACACAGTCCTGATGTTGGCGACCTTGCAGTGTTGTACTGCTGGCAACTGTCTTGCATATTGTGTTCACAGCCACAATACTTGTAGAGGCAGTTAGGATATTATGGAATACCGTTTTTAGTTCAAGGTTTTCGCACGTAGAAATGTGTTTATAATCTTGAAAATCGCTTCCATACAAAATTTACAGTTTTAACTACCGATCTGGATAAGCCTGGATCGTAAACTTATATATGTGTAAGAGAAAAAAAATTTTACAAAAAAAAAACTAAATAGGAGGGTTAATTTGGAATATTCGGGTAATATGGAATAGGCCTCATGTGAATTAAGACAAAGTAAACCTAATTTTAATTTACATTAAGATTATTTAATTAATAAACATGAACATTGATGGAGAACATCTGTTAATATAAAATCATGAAAAAATTACCCTAAAAATCGCAAATGCAAGCATTACTTCCCTCTATCCGCAGTCACGATATGTCCATAAATAACATGACTAACGCTGTACCCACGCTTCTCCACACAAGTTATTGCAAACATAAATATGTACTCAACATCACTAGAACAAGGCATTGTCAATGCATAAAGTCCAGCTATGGAAAGTAAATAAAAATTATAACATTAGACTACTTACACAAATCGCAAATGTAATCAATTCTTTCTGTACCAACATAGATTCTGTGCCTATAAATGACATCACAAACACTGCACCCACACGTCTCCCCTTGAGTCGTGAGAAAACATTACTTGGCAAAATACACACTAAGCATCACCACAGTCGGGCGTAGACAAGTGTATGAAGTCCAGTTCGGATGACTTATCTGAGTGGGAAAATTCGTTCTCACTGCTGGATCCATCAATATCGATACTTCTAAATGAATGTGGCTCTGGAAAATGATGTTACCAGTCGGCTTGCAAATAGCCAACTTGCCTTTATTCCTTTTCATGAACCCGTAAAAACCAATCTTCCACTGCTCTGTCGTCTTTGCCAAATGGATGGGCTACGTTATTGCGTACAGCTAGTTGAAATGCTAATGCACAAACATCTTTGCGGGTAAGGCCAAAAAACATTCCCTCCTTTTCCACCAAATACTTTACAAGCTATTGCTCCAACTCAGGAGTAAGCGATGGTTTACGGCCAAGATTTGTAGATGCAGCTTTCTTGGCATCCAGCTCCTTACTGTTGGCTAGACGAGAGAGTGAAGTCTTTGGTGCCTTTAAACAATTTTGATGCCTTGAGGTGTCCCATCTTCTTCTTTCTAATGACATAAATTGTCTTTGCCATTTGATCCTCCTTTCATTGCTTCCTTTTCTTACTTTGGTCTACCTTCTTCTTACTCATTTGTGGAAAAATATTCATTCTCGGTTTACAACGCTATGGAAAGATATTTTGAATCTTTGAATAATAAGGGTTTGCTACATTAAAGTTAGCACGTGACTAGCACGAGGTCACACAGTACGAAAATAAAAGCGCATTCACACAACCGGTGTAAATGAAAGTATGTTACAAACTTCGACAGGCGGCTCCTCATCAAAAAATAACAATACATGTTCTATGTGACAAATATCATAACTCCATACCGTAAGGTTGCAACCACCATTGGAAGTTTCGCTGAAACAAATATTTTTTGCTTGTAACAGGGCCAGAAATGATGAGTTTCTGGATTATGCATTTCTGAATGCTGTATTGCAAATCATGAAAACTAAGCGCTAGTATAAAATCACTCGTCCTACTAAAGAGTGTTTGAATTTAAATAATTTCATTGAAAAATTTAACACTCCAACATGTTTAGGTGAGAGGGCTTTACGGCTCTTTAACAACGAGCTCTTAAGAGCCAATGAGTGTGAAGTGACATTACAACATCCATGTCTGGGCCAGTATCAGAACCTATGACCTCTCGCACGGTAGACAGGCACCTAACCAACTATGCTGCGGAGGCCAGTGATAGTAGCAGAGCATTTACATATTATAATGCCATTCAACAGTACATATATAATTACATTAAACTACATTGTTTGTCATTCTTTAATTTGTAATGACTATAACTTATAAACACACTGAATAAATCAATACTTACGCTCTCATGTCATTTCTAAAATAAACATTTGTGCATGTGTTTATTTTGTAATTTTATGTAGGGTAATACGGAATACCAAACATTTTGTCGGTTGTTATGGAATAGTAGGTATTCCATACCACCCGACTCGCCATGTTTGAAAATTACAGTTCTCCTAACCTTACCTGTTGACAATGGAAGTGTAAATTCTTGTAAATAACACTGTTAACTCTTTAACCTACGGCATTAGTAACAATTTTAAGTAACTTCAAAGCACTGCTAAAAATTGTAAAACACTCACCTGCAAAAACTTTCCAAAGACAAAAAACAAATAATCATTTACACAACAGCCGACTGACAAGCGACGCTCACGAGATTGCACGCATTCCTTCCTGCGAGCACAGCTTAGTAGTTCGACCAACCTCCAACAGGTTGCAGCAGCTTACAGCCGAGGTCTTAACATATTCTATATTACCCGCCCATTCCACAATACCTGAACTTCCACTACAGTCGTGGAAGGCTGAATATAATCCTGGTCTGCAAGCTTCTACGAGCTCTCCAGTTAGAGAGCAGCCATCTCACAATCTTGGTTTGGTGCGAGAGAGAGAGAGAGAGAGAGAGAGCATAATATGATGACGTAGCATCCTCGCTTACGTACGGATCGAAGATACTTTCACCTTTGAAAGCGTTGTATTGCAATCTCCACTGCCCTCTGCAGCAAAACTTCATGGGTAATACTTTTACTTAATTCAAAGAACTCTTCATATGCTGGACTAGTGCCAGCTTACACATTATCTACACACTTTCTGATGCGCATGAACATACTTAACACAGTGTTTCTAAATATGGAATGCGGGACTCTCGTAGGCATACTCGTTGCGCGACCTAAAATAATGCTAGCAACTGTACATATAAGAGATAATTCTGTTTAGAAGTTAAGCATCAATATGGATGTCTACACCTAATTCAAAAAGTTGTGACATGCAAATATTTTAATTTTACAAGTAAATTTTCTATAATTGTTTTGAAATTGGGAAGCCAACCTTCTGAGGCTAGGTTTAAGCGCTCTGGAGGGTTGGAGAGTGGAGCGAGGGAGGGTGAGAGGGGGATATTGAGAAGGGTGAGGGGAGAGGAGGATGGAAGTGTGACGGAATGTCAAGAGAAAGGGGAAAGGGGAAGAGCTGGCTGAAATACTAGGAAGAGGGGCGTTGTTTTGCAGGTGATTCATAAAGCAGAAAATATACGTCATTTTGTATGTAACCGCAATATTAAGGGAGTAATTCCCCTTTAAAAATCAAATTTTTAAACTTTGATTTCCCCACAAACCGAACACTAATAGACGTAAACTGACGAAACTCAAGATATTACTTCATGACAATACGGCCGACAAACAAAGAGTAAACGCCAGCTGATACATTCAACCCCTACGAAAATAAAAGTTGTGTCCATCCTTAAATTGCTAACAACTGTTTAACGTAAGGATAATCCAACATTTAAAAGTGAATTAATGGGTACCTTAGTAATAAAAAAAGGTCCTCTTGTAACGACTGTCTAGGACTCATAGTTTTCGTGAAAAATGCACGTCAAGTTTTGGCGTCGTGACACAGAGCCTAATGTGTAGGCAACACTGCGTACACGAGTGTCTGGTTTATTCCGCAGCGCCGCACAGACGATGGTGGACATTCACTGTAAATATCACGTACCGTAGCTTAAATAGCTTACATAACCTGGCTGAATATGTGTCTGTGTTTTCAAAAAAAAATCATATACATGCAAATTAAATAAATATCTCATATCTCATGGGTCCAATGCACGAAGTTAGACATTTAAACAGTTTATGTAATTCTGGCAGTACTGAAAAGTGTAAAGGAGCAGATATTGTTCTCAGGCACTGTCCGTAATTGCCGATACCAATACTGATACTGCCTTGAGAAGGGAAAATGAAATTATTGAGGACATAGGAAATTAAAAACTTAATTTTTAAAAAACTTCGTCAAAGAAAATTCTAATTGTCTTAATTTTTATTGTTTTATTCTTACGTACGTTTAAGATAAATAAAAATCTACGAACTAGTCAGTGACTCGAATATGCGGACGTGTGATGAAGGATATAGTTTATTTTTTTGACATATGTTATGCAATTTTGGTTTTAAAATGACATCAGGAATAGATGAGTCATGTAAAGTACTCGCGACTGTGACATTGCCAGGCGTGTTTTCTCTGCCAAAAAGTTGTGTTGAAAGTTGTGCAATATGCATAGAAAGAAGAAAAAATTTTGTAATTTAAGTGCTACTGCGGTACTCGGCGGAGAAACACTGCTTACCAACCACCTGTGACACTGTCAGGGAAGACAACCAGCTTCCCAGGATATCACACCAGATGTTTATGTCCCATCGGATCTCACAACCTCTGGCACGAATGACATGAGGATTGCCGTGATATCAACGGTGGTGGTGTGGCACTTAAGTACACTTTCTTGGGTAAAATGATACTCATCAACCCATAGGATGTGACCCACAATGTCCGGGTTTTGTTGAAGAGCCGTCAGCATCCAGTGACTGTACTGTAGACGGTGAAGTCGATTCCCTTCAATTGCGTGCTGTACGGCACTGTACTGATATTTATTACAGCACACCGCCATGAAAGATGGTCCGTGCAAACGAATGGCTCACACCAACGCAGTGCGCGAGCTTAAGAATGCGTGTTAGATAAATAAACGCTGAAAACGTTAATTGATTTCTACGCTCTTTTCGAAGCCAATATGGATAAAATACTCAACGACAATCCTAGATAATGGTATTTGCCAACTTTTTGAGTAAATATTTATCCAGATTTACTAATTCGTTACGCGTGATCTCTTGCGCCGCTGTTAAATGCACGAGGTTTCGGGCGTCAGAGATTGTGCCTCAGAAGTTCGAAACAATGGAAACAATTTTGTTTAAAACGTTGGCTAAAACTATAGTCTAGGATTGTTATTGTTTAATTTTCGCAAATTTGCTTGAAGAAACCAACAGTTATATATTAATACTGTTAGCGTTGAATTATGTACCACACCCTCTTAAGATGGGATCCATTGAAACAAATCTGCAGTAGCGCCTTGGCCGCATGTCACAATGCACGTGCTACAAGGGTTGCCTACCTGTCAGCATTACCACAATGCTCTGAAATTTGAGTGCCTATATCTCAGAAACTGTTTGTCTGAGCGTGTTCGGACAAGTGCACCTTTCTTGTTCCTTATGTCATTCCGGTTATTTATTCACTAGGATGGGCAGCTACAGGCATACATGTACAATAATACATGCATAATAACAGAGGCGACCCCATGTTTACTACACATGGGACGGTGGTCACACTTTATTCCCTGCGTACGTGTCGTCATGCATCTGAAACTAGTTCGCAAGGTCGTCAGCATTCCATTTGTAGTGGTTGCTGTATTATCGTCACTGAACATGTTCGTTAACATAACTTTCACGATGGTATTTCGTCCATACTATTGACAATAGAGGCGTGGTTCCTTCCTCATTATTCTTGATATTTATGTCTGACTTCCTGTACCCGCGAGCTTTTTCGCAATTTTCTTTCCACCATGTGTTGTGGCGATCTTCTTAAGAATGAGCCATTTTTTTTAACACAATCATTCAATGTCTCCTTCAAAAGAAAACCCACAAAGATCAACAGCTCATCTGCCAAATATTTTTAAGAAAAGGTACAGATAAGTGATTCTGAGGTTGCGACCATATAACTTACATGAACAGAAAGAAATAGTGTTAATTTATATAATTTATTATATTAAGTTCCACTTTTTTTTTTTT
>PNEQ01079344.1:0-33120 GCA_003012365.1 Medauroidea extradentata
TAATCATCATCCTGAAGCAAAAATTAATTGTATATCTCGACGGGTTCGATAGATATCGAGGATTTATCTAAAACAAGTTCAAGGTCTTTTCACCACTTAAGAGAGTAAATTTCGAAAAACCCTTGAATCACGTTTTAGAATACTTTATTGGTATCTCGTGGACGTAAAAAACACAACATTAGCCCGTTGGGTTCAAGATATATAGACTATTAATTGAAAACGCTTTTCACCACTTTTCACCCCTTTTCACGTTCTTAGGAGGCGAATTTCGAAAATTCCTGAAATTACTTTTTAGATATTTGAGTAAGCATCAATCGTAAACAAAAATCACGTCTCTATATAATAAACTATGGGATCGATATATATCGAATGTGAGTAGAAATCTCATATTACCCCATTTTTAACCAGTTTAGGGTCGAATTCGGAAAATATATTTTAAATGGTACTTGGGATATTTACAAATGCACCAATTTAAAGCAAAGAGTACTTCGATATCTCGATTGATTCGATAGATATGGAATGATAATCGAAAACACATTTCACGTATTTTCACCCCTTTAAATAAAGAATTTCGAAACGATTTTGAGTCCTGCCATAGACAGTTGTAAATGTAACCAATTAAAGTTAAAATCACGACGATAGCCAATTGTGTTTCAAAGATAAAGACTATTCATTAAAAACACATTTTGCCCCTTTTTACTGCCTGGGGGTCGAATTTCAAAAAAAACTAAAACTACTTTTTGGGTATTTACGTAAGCAATATTTTGAAGTGAATATCAACTCTCTATCCCGAAGGGTTCGATAGATATCGATAGTTGATTGGAAACACATTTAACGTCTTTTCAGCCCCTTAATAGTTGAACTTCGAAAAATCCTTAAATTGGCTAATATGCATTTTTACAAGTGTACTATTAAAGTAAAAATCACGATGATAGGCCGTTGGGTTCGAGCTCTATCGACGTTTCTTCGGAAACACATTTCACCCCTTTTCACCCCCTTAGAGGTCGAATTTCGAAAAATCCCTCCTTAGTGCTCGCCTACGACCTGAAGGGAACCCCAACAAAAAATTTCACGATTCTAGGTCCAGTGGTTTGGGCTGCAGTTTGATATGTCAGTCAGTCAGTCAGTCAGTCAGTCAATCAGTCACCTTTCATTTATATATATATAGATGTAGATAATAAGTTAATACTTTTTACAAATATGCTTCATTCAAGCACGAACTTTATAACGGAAAGTTTTCCATCCATGTAACACATGTCTAACTTAATAGGCCTATGCCTTTCTGTTGAAACTAGTGTATATTCTATATACTGTGGGTAAAACAGAATTTATTACAAAACTTTACTCTGGACGTTTCTATACTCATCAGAATGGAGTAATTAAGTATTATGTAATAGTTTAATCAGATACCGTAATTTCTTAAAATCTATATTTACGATGTAACACATAGGTTACTTAACATGATCCCAACTAAGTTATATCATTGAATAATTACACCAAACATTTACAGAACCTGGTATTCATACGTTGCACACATAGTTGGGTAATATTTTAATTTGCATTAGTCGCTCCTGAAATATCTTTTAATCGGACTTTCTATTTAAATGAAAAATGTTCCGTTATATCTTCCTCGTCGGTTTCACACAAACACACACAAATATACCGCCATTTCTCTCAAGAGACATGCAAAATTCGCGTTATTTTCTGACAGCTGACTAGACTTCAAGTGACTATAGGCTCGTTCGACGTCTCCCGCTGACCGCTATTGTCGTGACTGGCCGCGGAGAATGATTACACGGTAGATATGCCAATCTCTGTAAAGACTTAACACACGCAAATGACCACACATAAAGGTTGAATCGCAGTTTATGCTCTGTAATGTATACGTAAGTGAAGTTTAGTCTGCTACCAAAGGATAACGCAAATTTTGAATGTCACTATTTCTCTCTTTCTTTCTAGCTCTCCCTACGCTGCACACTTCTTGCCGCCAGGTCTAGTTTAGCTGTCTTTGTCGCTGTCGTCGCCACCGGTTTGTCACTATTTTCCACATAACAGGCTAAACGCCAAACGACCACTGCCCAGTTACCGCCACCTGTCGTAATTATCTCTTCTGTGTTTCTCATCCAGAATATTATAAAAGGCACCGGTGCATGTAAAACAGAAAAAACTGTTAAACTGCACATGGTGCCTGGTAAAACGGCTATCTGAGGTAACCTGCACCAAGTTGTGTGTCCCGAGAAAACGATTAGTAGCTGCAACTGCATTCATGAGGGATCTGTGAGGATTTTAGAAGATTACACTAACTTTCAGAATGCTTACCACATAACACGTAGTGTATCATACTAAGAATGAACATCAAAACTTTAGCTAAGGGCGTCACACTACCTCGCGCTTCAAATACGTTATAATATAAAAAAACACATTTCTTTTTTAAATAAAGTATTCTACGTGTTCCCATAGTGCCAACGTACGAAAATAAAACACGCACTTCGGACGGTATTTGTTTGTTACAAGGAAATCATAACCAATCTAAGCAGACGTGTAACTGTGGCTATTTCCACACGTGGGAATGCTAAAACTATGTTACAACTAAACGAACATAAAATAATGTAAACTTTAATTGCTGTCGTACAAGAGGTTAGTATGTTGTGGTAAAGAACTATATACACATGTATTTATTTTTTTAATTCTTTAGTATTTATCGCGCGGCAGCAAAACTATTAAGTTCGCACCATAATGAGTATTTTGAGTGTTGCGTTGCGTTCTTAACGTCACGTTTGTCCGCTCTTGTGATTCCAAGATAAATCATAAGTGGTTTGGTACGTACAATAGCTCCTGCTTTATTTTCGGGTAGTCGCCCATTGCAGTTACCCTGTCTCCTTCCTCCTACTACTCTTTTCTTAGGGACTGTCCATAAGGGCGAAATAATAACGGATCGACGGCAATGATTCAGCGTTACGGGAAGGAAGCCGAGCAGGCCCCACGGCGGTGACTTATCGTGTCATCTTTCCTGGACGAGGCGATGTGAGCGATGGGAAAGGCGGGATGGAGGGGACTCGCCATAAACATCTTCTCGGACGCATCATTCCCCGTCGCGGAGTCGGAAGGGGACTCGGGAGGAACTGAGACAAATGCCTGTCGAGCAGGAAACAATAGTGGTTGGGTCGAAGCGGCAGGGGGTTCGGGGACTACCTCAGATCGACCGCTGACGCCGGAGTTTCTCCCCATGCCTTGTGAATAATAGCCCAATGGCGGCCCACCTATAACTTCACGTCCTTGGGGGGATCTGGATTTCTGGCCGGCCATGAGGGTGAATCCCGTGTTTCCTCCATGGAGGATGCTGGGAGTTGCAATACCCGGCATGCCAGACACATAACCATGTGATCTTAAAACGACTTTTGCGATGAAGTGGTGTTGCAATTTTTATGGACATGCACCGTTGCGAACGAATGTTGCTGAGTCACTGTAAACCCACTCTAGAACCAAACAACGAGAAAAAAACACACAGAGTGTCCCAGAAAAGTACACTCTAAAAAAATTGTAACTCTTACAAAGACTTCCTTTTTAAAATAATTCGTTTGGAAAGTTACACAGGTAAAGTTTGTAACACTGCAAAGGAATTCCTTGTACTTAAACAGACAGTACTTGCCCTGATTTTTTTTTGTAAAAATTACAAGACATTTCTTTGTAGTTTCACATACTTTTGTTAATGTAGAAACATTTCTCTTATAAAACGATTTGTTTATAAAGTTACAAGGATTTTCTTTGTAAAGAAACATAGGAAAAATACTTAGTCTACTAAAATCACTGTTTCGCGTAAATTACATAGTTATACAAAATCTCATATTTTGTAGCGCATTTTTCTGGAATAAAGTGAATTTTCATAATGAGTGTCTGCTTTAAAATTTAAAAAAAAAATCAGGTGTCATTTAATAAAACAAGTACATAAAATTTAATAGTTTCCTTGTTGCAAGTACAACCACATGGCAATCCCATGCAATTCGACACAAACATACACTTTGTACTTTTACAAACACAAACGTTGTTGTTTTACAAGGAATTTCTTTGGAAACTGGTGTTCCACAATTTTCTTTGTAAAATTATAAACATTTTTACAGTGTAATTATATGCCGAAGCAGGGAGACAAAGGACCGCAAGAGCTGCCTCGTCTGTTTCTGGTTTCGGCACAACATCCTGTTGTTCATCTTTTCCGTTGCCCGTCGATGTTTGCCATATAGCCTCGTCGCTGAATGCCGCCACTGCGACGCCTTCTCTACGACATCCCACGTCACAGCTGGAAATCCCCAGTGCTGCTCGTCCGCCGCTCGCCGTTGCGGCTTCGACGTCAACAGACTCCTTCACTTTATAGTATTCGCTGAACTCCGCTAAAATGCCGCAAACACCTAATTCAAGCGCGCGCGCACATCACACACACATGCATATTATACAGTGGCGGCTCGTGGGTTGTTGACAGCTAGGGCTGCAGTTGCCAAGTGCTGCACAGGGTTGTGCGCTAATTGACTCTACAGCCACTGACACGCTTATGTGCAGGTGCCCCTTACAACTGAGTGGTCACAGAAGATATAGTAGCCGGCAAATCTTTCATGGTCGTTGGTCTACGGCGCGTTCATCAAGAATATACAGTTCCGACTATCTGCAGCCCCACCTGGCAACAACCCACGAGCCGCCACTGATATTATACACACATACAATCACACACACATTTATAAATACATATGTTACGGAGGACAGACAAGAAGCTGCAAAGAGGATAGCAGTGAACCTGTTCTTATAGGAAACCACAGGCCACTAAAGCTGCGCCCAAAAGAATCTTGATTGGAAAGTTAATCATACAATTTGTCTTGGGTATAGCTTAGTCTTGGGTTTTTTTTTTTTTTTTTCACGTTTGATGGAAAATGTCAAAATTGGTCTTGGGTAGCTGACACATTTATTGGGAAATGTAAAAATTTGTCTTGCGTAGCTTACATGCTTGCTGAGAAATGTCAAAATTTGTCTCGTATAGTTTTCATATTAAACTTTGTCTTGGGTAGCTTACACGTTTGCTGAACTATTTTGGCAACTCCTTTGGTTAGTTTTATTCCTCGCCAAAGTATATTTCTTCCATATGTGTGATTTAACGCTGACGCGGTCCTCTTTACTAGAGTTTGTAAAGTTGCATAAATTTTTTTACGCAAATAGAATAAAATAAAATTCTTGTTTTTGCAAACAAACAAAAAAAACATTCAGGTAGGTTCAATTTTAAAATGACACTCGTAATAACATGTTAAAAACCGAACTACCTATACTTTTAATAATTCTCTGCCAACTTTGCTGTTCGTGTTTATGTCGAGACATTTGAAATTAAAAGCAGGATTTTTTCAGAGGTTGTTATCAGTAGTGTTGAGTTCACTGGGAACATCATGCCGATGCGCAAGTGTGTTCCCTGGGAGTGTTGGAAGATTTACCTTACGGCTGTTGAAGTACGAAGTTCATAATTTTATACTTCTACGATTATAATGTCAGTTTTGTAGACGTAACTTGTGACTAAAATGTCTTTTTATGGAAAATTTTTAGTGTGCATACTATATACTACACATAACGGCAGGTAATAAATCCAAATATGAGTGTTTCTGGAGCATCAACCCAACATAAACCAACAGACTTACTGAAATGAAATAATTACACTCAAATTAGATGTCACGGGAAATGTGATACAAGTTATACAAATTTAAAATAGCATATTTTCATATTTACAAAAAGTCGCAGGAAATAAAAGATTTTATACCGAAAATTGACAATAACTTTTGTACACTAAAAAACAAAAACAATTTTATACCGATTAAATACTTCGTTTTCAGAAATAGCGGCATTCATCCTGATTACAAAGACACAACGCTTATAACTATGTCGATTCGTAGTGTATATCGGCGGTAACAAGTTCATATGTCCTTATAAACACGAAGAGCTGTCATGGCGATAAGAGATGATAGTAACGTAACCATGCTCTTTCAAGGCCATAATCTACCATTTATGCTTCTTTCAATATAATAAGTTTTTAATTCCTAAACGACCGCAGATATCGAAAAGCTGTTGCACAGTTTTATAACAACTGTTCTTACTATGTAGTCTAATTTTTCTAGACAAAATTAGGTAGGTTTAGCTAGTTAGTTCATCAATGGGAATTTCCTTAATTGCATAACTGAAACGATTGTTTATGTTGTCTCTCCGGTTACCCCCCGCCCCTTCATTCCGGCACCGCTATATACTCACATCATGTCTCTCCTCACCAACGCTGAAGACCTCGATGTTGAGCGCTGACCAAAAAGCTCTCACTCCTTTTTTTTTTATCGTTGTCGGATCGCACGCCCATGGAAAGTTGTCAACACCAACCATCAATTGTGGCATAGGCCGTAAATCTTCAAGCAGAAGCCGAAGTCGGACGAATCGCAGGTGAGGCACAAAGTCGCGCAGTTAGAGGATGTGGTCAGGTTTATCCTGTACCTGTAGGGCTGGGCACGGTCCTCTAGGACACACCCCCTCCCCCTGTGTTGATGCAGAGTGCTCGACCATACATACATACCCCTCCTCGTTGTTGCGCGACAGCCGACAAGGCTCCAGCCCCTGCTGCTTGTCCAGATTGTCGGCGTGTGTGCGTGGCAGCGCCGTGTCGCGTATTCAGAGCCAGCACAATGCCCGGATTAACGAACAGGGGCCTGCTGCATCCCCCTTCCCCCCTCTCAACTATCCCCAACAAACCAGTGGCTGGGCTGTACACACCCTCTGTACGTTCCACACACACAGGGCTCGCGAGGCCAAACAGAGGGCGTGCATGTCGAATAAGTTCTCCTACACTGCAGTCGCCATGTGGCTCACGTCCGTTCGCTTGCGAGTTCGGTTTATCTGTAATAGCATTCATTGTTGATAGGGAAGGAAAAATTCACGAATTCATCGACGTTAACAGGAGCCGCGGTTGCGCAGTAGCTAGAGCACTCGCCTCCCAGGAAGGCGATCCGGGTTCGATTCCTGGTGGTGCCAGTCCCCGGATTTTCGCATGTGGGAATCGTGCTGGTCGATACCGCTGGTCGGCGTGTTTTCTCAGGGATCTCCCGTTTAACCCGCCCCTCAATTTCGGCGCTGCTCCATATTCACCTCGTGTCACCCATTACTAGACACACGATCATTTCGCGTATTGGTTCTAGGTCAGGTTGAATGCCAATAATGTAATCTTAACTACTCCGTCTGTGATTAGACTACACCTGTTTTAACACATCTTTGACGACTGCAAGCCAGTGATAAATAAGGAAACAAGTCGTGGTGGTAACACGTGTTACGGTTAGAAGCCAATGGATATTTGACTTTGGCCAGTGTGTGTATAGGTCTGAGAAGTCTAGGCTGTTGCCAGATAAATACGCGAAATACTCGTGCCTCTACCCATTACTAGCTCTCAAGACCTAGATGTTAAGTGCTGACCAAAATCTCGTCGCTTCATTGGCATCGAGGGAGCCGTCTACCTGCGCGTTAGAGACTCAGAAATTACGGAGTTATAAGGACGACTTTGAAACGCGCACCAAACGTCGCATCGCCTCAACGATACAAGCTCTGAAATAGCGCGCAAGGCTTCCGTCGAACCGTTTTTACTGTGTGACACTAAGCGATGACCATATAATTTAATTGGTGGAAAGTCTGTAGCAAAGTTCAGTGCACATCGCAATCTGAGTTTCACATAGTACATCAGGTTAGTACACTTTGAAGTACGGTGGTCTGAAAATACCGTTTTTTTAGCCACGATGCAGAGCTTAGAAACAGTGCTTTTAATGACCATAGTGAGGTTCCGACCTTGTCTGAAGTGTGTTTTCTTTTCGTTTGTTGGGACAATAGGCATGTCTGGAATTATTTCGTAGGAAAAAACCTGTTTGCGGACACACTGCCACGCATTTGAAGCGTGTGGTAATCCGCTCTTCTATGTACAAAAAGCCCCGATCATTTGTCCATTTACTTCAGCTGACTGAAAGAGCAGATAATAAGCGAATAGATGGACTGGAGTATATTTACGAAAATGTTTTCCAACGTGTCGGTAACTGAACTCACGAATTTTTATTTATTTTGATTTATTACTTTCACTACTTGTTACGAATGATCAATTTTTGCGTTATTGAAACAAGTCCTCGGCTGTAGCAATAAAAAATTAAGTTTCCTTTTCTTTATATTTGATCTGGGACTAAAAAATTTCAATTGTGTAACGTAAAACTAGAAATGATGGTATATCGCGAAAATGTTTTGTGCCAAAATACCCTTGGAAACGATGTAGTTAATTGCAACACACATGATTGGGTTGATATACATCTGACACAACGTAGCTGTCTTTAGACCAATAACAGGCATCACATATTACAACAGCGGGGTTGTTATTCCCTTAGTCAAATAGGGCAACAGCTCCACGTACAAGTAAAAGCCAGTAATATTCTGGTAAGCTGAACGTGCGTTGAAACCCAGCAGTCAAGTTTTCCCGCAATAAACCATCATTAGAGCCCCGGAAATTTCACGGATTCAACTGAGGAGAGGTTGGATTTCTAAGTCATGTACATGTTGGAAACTATTTCGATCGGGTCATTGTTTATTAAACGTGACCTTGCGGACTCCGAACCAATGGCGGACATGCGTAAAAACGCTCACGGACTCCTGCGCTACATCGTCAAATGTTCGAATGCTCACTCACTGGAGCAGCAGCCAATGAACAAATATAGCTGAGGACAGTACACACAGGACTGTGGAGTCTAGCCTGCTGGGCGTTGAACCCGCGAAATATCCGGGCCTCTAACCATCATCTCTAAGTATAACGTAAAGACAAACAAAAGCTTCCATAAATTCTAGTTTAAGACTCAGATTGGTATTTTTCAAGATACGACACACTTAGAGACACTGGAAAATCGCGAAAATGTTTAAAATAGTCTCCAATAAACTATATTATATTAACCGTGACACGTGTGAACAGTTTTGGGACAATTCACACACGCCGTGTGTCCAAGCTGTGCAGATCTAACTGGGCCTGTTGTAGAGAGCAACAATGCTACAAATAAACCACAGCCAATGTTGATACAAAACATTCAGTGTTACATGCATCACGTTGGAGCCTAGCGAACAGTCAACTAATCTTGCGGTTTTCCAGTGTCTCTAAACACACTGCAAAGGGATTTCAAAGAAACACGCTTCTGATAGGTTGGACCTAATGATTGGGTATTCATGCTCCAGTGAAATCTCGAGAAACAGATATAGGCTATTATATCCAGAACGTAACATAAACTTAATTCAGCTTTCTCTGAGTATCTCCTTTCTAATTTCACGTTTAGGTAAAGAAAATTATCCTTATTAATTGTTAGTATTAATTAGAATATCCTAGAGTAAGGGTTTGTTTTATTATATACCTACCTGCAAAAATGGTTCAGGAGAAAACATAGGGATTGGAGCAAGTACTGAACCCCATCATCTCCCTAACTTCTATATTTTCCATCTTACGTTTACAGTGAGTTATAGTTTAGTTAATGCGTACTTTATCAGTATTATACGGTAAATGAATACGTTCTGCACACGCAATATGAAATAGTACTCTGCACATGTGTCATTAAAAAAATCAATGTATACCAGAAGCAGTCACATTGCAGTAGTTGTATTGTATTCTACTATACACTTTGAACATGTGACGTAAGAATATCTGCACGAAGTGACCATTAAAGTATTTCCTGTTACCGAGTTAGTATGACTCGCATCTTACACGTTGCTGGTTGGACAGAGTATACTTGTCCAGGCCCTTATATTGGTTCAACAGACACATCACAGTTTGTATAGATAGTCATTGCCAAGCTCGCTTCCCTACGTACACGTCCATGTTTCGCCAACGATGCTGATTGTGTTACACAACTAATTGTTTATAATATATTTATTTATTTCAGCTCCTCATATGAAAATATTAGGTGGATGTTTCATTCTTATTTTTAGAGGTTCAATTCGAATCTTGTTAAATTATGGTGATGCACGTAGTTAACTGTGGTACATTGCTGTGTAAGGTTTGTTTGCTTATGCGAGGTTGATTTGGTTTATTTCCATGCCTACGAATAGATAATTTTGTGACGTTCTTGAAAGGCGACTGCTAACTGCCAAAATAGGAATGCAAATTTGCATATATTTTATAATTTACAATTATAAAACTTAAAGTGCGTTATAAACGTGTGTATTCTGGTGGATATACACAATTGCTAGGGAATGTTGCTGAGTAGCTTATTCAATACAACTCCATTATAAGAATCTTTTAAAGATCATATCAATGTTCGGTATGGATCCGTTATGATTAGAGCCCACGATTTTTGGTGAAAAGAATTCTGAAACAATTTGTTTCAATGCCTTATGTGTAGAGACATGAACTTTTCGCGAAAAGAAATTTGCCTCACTTTGTGTCAGTGACTTGTGTGCACGTCTGCAGACTTGCTTCACCGTCAGAGATGGGATGTTTTGACATTAGTGTGTCGTGGGGTTTTACACGCAAATCACAGACGTGTGGTGTTACAGTAACCTTATTGTGATTGGTACAGTCAAATGAGAAACGTCACAGTTCAAAGGCACGCTGCCAATATCTATGAAGCAGAACTGTAGACGTGCACATAAGGCACTGGAACTAAGTGGGGCAAAATTCTTTTCGCGAAAAGTTCATGTCTCTACTTATGTGCACATATGCAGCTCTGCTTCGTGGTCAGTGATTGGCTGTTTTAAATTCTCAGCGCCTCGGGGTTTTACCCGCGAATTACAGACGTGTGGTGTCTCAGTAACCTTGTTCCTGTTGGCACAGTCAAATGAGCCACGCCTGTGCAATTATACATTCTGCCTATAATCAAGAAGCAGTAAGCACGTAAGACTTTGAAACAAACTGTTGCAGAATTCTTTTCACCAAATATCGTGTGCTCTAGTTATGATTATGTGTATACGTAGTCTGTAAAATAAAATATTGTATAATACAATCCTATTGCAAATGTCATTCTGAGATTACACTTACATTTCGATCGCCAAAATGTATTAATACAGTCTTGGATTAACAAGAGAAAAAGACAATTTTAACGAACAGTTAAAATACAATGTACGAAAATCTTGGGCACTAATCATATGCGGTTTCCTTGGCACTGGCTGTGGACAATAAGGGCGACAATTGTGGGAATGGCGATGATTTGCAGCGCGGAAATCCCGGGGACGAGCCATGGTACGGTAATAATTCCATTACCGCGATGCGATCCAATTGGCGGAGGGGAACCATTAATTAAACCGTTGCACCGGCTGGCAACTGTACCCGGGTTCGACCATATTGCTTGTCGGGCCGCTAAAATGGGCACCCACAATCGCGTATTTCCCTCGCCGTGGAAACGTGGCAGATAGTCAACGACAAGGAAACAACTGCTCCTCTCGCCTTCCTTGAAACAACGTCTCTTTGTTGTTGGTGAAGCATGACTGACAGACAAAACCACTGATATTTCCATTGCCCATCTGTTCAAAAGGGAAAGAACAAATATTTCTAGTTTTGAGTAAAATGCACGTAGAAAGATTTCCGTTTCGTCGAAAAATATGTTGACATATTTGGTTGGTGTTTATTTGAAGGAAAAGCACAGAGGCAAATGTTTAATGTGATCCAAATGTTTAGTCTGTCTTTGCTGACATTTTCACACTTTAAACTAAAAGAAATACAATTTCTAGAACTTTACTGGCAATCAGAATTAGGGGTGTCGTGATATTGAAACAAGGGAATTTACGTATTGTTTTTCTTTTCAACGGAGTAAAGTGCGCTGCTGTCTAAGTGTTGGTGAGCCAAACTAAAAATGCAATTTTTTTAGTTGTTTCCCTTTTGAACTGGACTATCGATTCGGTGAAGAGAATTTTACACCAACTTATTTCAACTTATTACTTGCACATCTGCATTTGTGCTTCGTGGTTAGGACTTGAAAAATTCGCGTTTTATATTGATAGGACTAAGAATATTTCGCGAGTTCAACGACCAACATGCTAGAATCCATTATCCTGTGTATACCGAAGCTTAAACATTTGTCCATTACCTGCTACTCATTCAGACAGCAGGCAATGAACGAATAAACGGGGCTTGAGTAGTCTATGTATAGGATATTGGAGTCTAGCATGGAGGTCATTGAACTCGCGAATTTTTCCTAGCTCTATCTGTTGAGCACAAGCTATAATTCAAACGACTGTATGTTCGTGCCACCTTCGTTACTGGACCCTGGCTTATTTGTAGGGCTAGGAAAAATTCGAAAGTTCTATGACCTGCATGCAGACGCAAGCCCCGTCTATTCGTTCATTGTCTGCTGTCTGAATGAGTATCAGGAAGTGGATAAATGGTAGAGCTTCGGTATACACAGGATAACGGATTCTAGCATGTTTGTCGTTGAACTCGCGAATTATTCCTGGTCCTACTTATTTGACACATGGCTGACGCTGAGCCAATAATAAAGCAGAAAGTAATTGCAGGCTCAATCATGTGGTATTACTGTGTCAGCGAACAGCTAATGAATTGAGACCGGAAAATTTCGCCGGTTCACTAACCTGTAGCCTAGCTTGCAAGACTATATGGACATCATTAAAAAGAAAGGAACCAACCCACAGTTAACTGGAACTGAGATATTCAAGGTCATAGTTTTCTGTGTGTATCTAAACCTTGTATATAGGCCGTTCGGAATAAAGTGAACACTAAATATTTAACCTTTGAAAAATATCACTAGCTGTTACTAGATATAATTCAACATTACCGATAGTCACCTTACTGCTTGTATGGTTGGCAACGAAACAACACAACATAGTTCCGTATTTATTCGTATTTAAATACAACAGTACTGAAACAAAATCAATCGACAGCGATATAATTGTTTTTATGTCATTAATAAACTTCTTTTTTATCAAACTATATAGGTACCTATCGACTGAACAATTTATCTTACGCGCGCAAACATAAAGTGACGTGTCCCAGGAGGTTAGACTTTTCCCGTCGTTAGCTGCTACACGCGGAAAGATACGAATTTGCTGGAAATGGATCTTTAGCAGGGCTTTTTCGAGTGCTCACTTTATTCCGAACTGCCTATAAACTATTTTTTCCGGGCTCTTATTTTTCGTCAAAAAATGTGATTTAGTACTTTTTTTTCTAAGGCGTTCTTCGGACCTTCACCGTCTACGTGGTATTATTATCTCCAAATCGATTTATTTGTGGGTTGGTTCCTTTCTGCTTAATGTGGTCCGTATGCGAACTGAAGAGGACAGCAGACGCTCGTTAGCTGCTTGCGGCTAAATTGATACAGGTGTGTATTAATTACATTTACATTATTGGCTCAGATACTTGTTTTCTAACGTTTTTTTTTTTTTTCAACTTGGCAACATTCACTTGCAATGGCCCATGTCCACAAAAACAGTTCCGTTTATAATACTAACCCTTTGCAGGAATCGTTCAAAGATTACACAAAATGTCTGACGTTCATTGTTTAACCGCTAATAGCGATGTGATACTAAAGTGTTGCGTGGCAGTGTAATGAGCTGATCCCTTGTGTCAAGTGTAAATATTTGATGTGGCAGACCAAAACTTAGCCTGGTGACAACTAATATATTTCATAATGATGCACATCCTCCACTAGAGCGCTCTGTACAGAAAAGTTTGTAATGTTATAATTGTTCCGAACAAAGCCCAACTCTTTCACATTACATTAATAGTCATTTCCCACAAATAAAATATTTTTCAGTTTCATAGTTTTCGTACAAGCGTAGTGCTATGTCAAAGTAGCGATTTGAATTTTTTCACTACTTACCCAAAGTAAAAACTATTCACACGACATAAATGAAATAATTTTGAGTGAAACTAAAGGGGTCAAGTTACATAATGACACTTTTATTATTCCATGTAAGATTATTATTTTAAAATACAGGTACTCAAATGTATACAGAAATTAAGGTATATTAAATAATAATATTTCATACAAACAAATATTAAGCGAAATTACAAAGGTATCATTCTACAGCATAACACATTTACTTTCACTCTAATTTATTTCATTAGTATGGTTTGAATAAATTTTACTTTAGGTAAGAATGGAAAATAGTGAAATCACTATTTTGACGTGTGCTTGTACGAAAACTATGGAACAGAAAAAATACTTTAATTGTGGGAAATTACTGCTCATGTAATGTGTAAGAGTTGGACGATAAAATTACGGATTTTTTGTTGCAGAACGCTCTTTAAGTGCGTTAGTTATGGACTTCAAGCAATTGGTTCCTGTATGAGATATGATCATTATGTACTTATATACATCACTTCAGTGATTATGACCATCATCTGTTCGAGTCCAGCCTGTAATAGGCAGTCGGAAATGACGAATTATGGCTACGATGGATGCCCCCCCCCCCCTTCGCGAAGTAGTGGGTTTAACTTGTATTATGTCCCGGAGGGAAATTCTGGCGGGATGGAAATTTTGGGGTAAGGGTGCTGAAGTTTTAGAAAAAAATATCACGTTTCAAATTCTGTGCAGAAAGGCGAGGTTGAGCAGTGGTTGCTTCGCATCCGGGAGGACCTGGGTTCGGCAACCGGATCTTGCGTCCTAATTTGGGATTTACAGTTTATTTTTTAATCCCTTCAGGCATTGTGATGGTTCTTCAGGTCACCGCCTGTACTGATACTGTGATTTTAGGGGGGAAAAAAAAGGTATACATAATTTTCATATCGAAGAATCCAACATTGTTTTGTGGCAAAAACATCATAATTTGTACGTAATATTTAAGTAGCATTTAACCTAATATACTATCAGATTTTTGCACCTAAAATATTACAGATTTTGTAATGAAAGCAAGCCAAAATCAAGATAATTTGTTTGCGATAAAACAGTGCATTATTTTTTCAAAACGCCTACACAGAATTGTGCATTGCATGACTGCTGTTGTCCAATACATTCTTTAAAAAATTTTCGCGCCAATGTGAAAAAACTACCTAGTACGGCTCCAGCCCCATTTCCTTTCCTTTTTCCTTAGGGTTTCTATCCCAAATCTGTAAATGCGTTCAAGGACACGCAACTTACAAAGTGAATAAATTAAATGAAAAATAAGTTGAAGCACTGTCGTAAGAAGGCAAGGGTTGTCTTAATTGTTTTTTTTTTGGGGGGGGGGGAGGTAAATTTTATCCCAATTTAAACACTCAACTATAAACCATAGTTTGAGCAAAATTTTAAGCTAGATTATGTAAATTATGATTACTTTCTTAAAATGTAATGTATTTTAATTTAAAAGGGGGCTTTACTTGTGTTCTGAATAATATTTAGGTTATTTTGGTTTCTGTTGAATAACTTGGTTTGGTTATTTTATTCTCTCCCCTCTCCGGAAATGAAATCCTGCGTATGCCCTTGGAAGAAGGGCTGGTTATTGTTATGCGGCGTGGGAAGAGGTCAGGACAATCGACCACGGAAATCGAGGGGGTATGGCAGGAATCAATTAATTCCGCATCCTGCGACCCCGTGTCGGGAGCGATAGCTTGGCAAGCACAAAGGGCAACCCCTCTACCCCCTGCGCCGTAGCGCCAGGCGCCAGTAATGAGCACGGCGCAAACAGCGGCGGCGCCAGATAGCGCCCGCCTGTATTAGCATGTCCCTGCGCGTCTGCAGCGGGCACGTGACTGCAGGCCCGGGTTAACTGGCGCATTGTGTCGGATACCGGCCTGTAATTTCGCGTTCACCCCCCTCCCTCCTCTGTCCTGTATAGTGTGCCTTTGAAAAGGGGGCAGGGGGTGAAGGATCGACTGTGTTCGACAGTGCGTGCGCGCGAGTGCCGGTTAACTTTCTGTTCAACCTGCCCGGTCGATGGCTTCCACGCGGGAGTTGGGAGATCACGCCGGCAGCAATCTTCCGCTTCGGTTCTCGTGTCACTGGATTTTCTTACGTTCCTACGGGAAAAAGGCTAAACTGTACTCCGTCTCGTATAACTTCAGTAATAATTTGACAGCTACTTATGTGGAATAGCTGTTAATATTTATGTATCACATTGTAAGACAGTCATCTCAGGCTCATTATGGAACCGAAAATGTCAACTGACATAGCATAAAATATCTACAACTAAAAAATCACGCTCTCGGAACTGTCAGATTTTACTGAAGTTATGTGAAACAGAGTTTATTTAGGGATGATGGTTTATCGCGGGAAAACTTGACTGTGTTGGGTTTCAACAGACGTTCAGCTTGTGAAAAGATTACTAGCTTTCTCTTGTACTTACAGCGCTTTTTCTATTTTTCTAAGCCAATAAGAATCCCGCAATTGCAGTATTTGATGCCTATTATTGTCCTGCAGACAGCTACGTTGTGTCAGACGCATATCATCCAATCATACATGCAAGAAACTACAGTGTTTTTCAGGGTATGCTGGCACAAAAACTTTTCGCGATATTACATCATCTCTAAGTATATTAGATTATCGCTTAGAGAAAGGTCGTACCGCGGAGCAACGAAAGGACTCCACCCTGCGTGCGCCGTAGACGCGAGAAATTGCAGCACCACGTATCAATTTTTACTGTAGTTTCCCAACATACAATTCGCTCGAGGTAGTCCAGTTTCCCCCGCACTTGCTTTCCGTCGCTGCTCCATCTGTAGGGTCTCATTTCATGCTGGAGCTAGAGCACTCGGCTCCCACCAAGGCAATCGGAATTCGATATACGGTGGGGTCGGTCTATGTATTTTTGCACGTGAGGTTCATGCCAGACGACGTGTTTTCTCGGGAATCCCCGTTTCCCTTGCCCCTTCATTCCCATCATGTCACCCTTCACAAGCGCTAAATAGCTGTTAAGGGAGGTGGTGCGCCAAAGCAGTGGATTTTCACAATTTTCGACATAACTTTTTCCCCTCGCTTATCATAGAAAATCAAGGTTCGACAATCCGGAAATGATACTATTTTACAACTTATTACAATACTACATAGTCACAAGCTGCTAATTTTTTGGAGCAGTAATGGCAGATAGGAAATATAGACATTTTCCCCATCTGCCATCAGTGCTCCAAAAATAAGAAAGTCTGTGACTATGTAATAAAGTAAGAAGGTGTACAAAAGTGTAATCTACGGATTGTCGAGTCTTTATTTTCTATAATAAGCGAGGGGAAACAGTTACGTTGAAATATTTTGAAAATTCACTACTTTAGCGCACATCCCCGTTAAGGAGCGTCCCTGCATAAATGAGACCTGAAGATCGGCCTGCGGACGTACAATTTGAGCGACTGCTGGGTGTGTTCTCGTCTAACAAGGCACCCAGAGGGATGGAAACCAAGGAGGACATTGACCGGTTATGTATGTCTGTGAGTGTAGAAGAGAAAGACAGAACATTCGGAAATACGCTTTACCTTAGTCGGTTTTCTCACAAAATGATTAGTTCCTAAAGGGTTTTAATTAAGATATGTATTCACGGAGGACGCATCTAGGTTACTACAGTTAAATAATTTGTTCAAATTAAGAATACTTATTACAAAATAAATTACTATGTTACGATATTTCGCTAAAATCCAAGTTTTATAATCGTATTGATATTCCAGTATCAAAAGTTTGACTATAGTAACAGAGATGCGGCTATTGTCTTTGATTAAAAAAAAGTTGTACTGTCGTAGGTACATTATTCTTTGATAAATTAGAATGAACAAGTCATCATGAAATGGTGCAAATTTATTAACTAGGGACGCTACTTAAGTACTGACCAAAATATCTTCACTTCATTTCATGCCTCATTCTTCTCTGGTCGTCCAGGCTGGAGGTTGACGATGCTCTAGCACTACATCACGTGGTCAGATTCATGGCTGAAACTGTGCTAAGAGAATACTTGTAGCAGCACGTGATCCTATGGGCCTAATCAAGATATTTATTTATTCCTAACCTAAAAAAGGTCCCTTGATTCAACGCACAGCATAACTTTGGTATTCTAAACAAAACTAAATGAAACAAGCCTGAATCAATCTGACTCAGGGGAAGGGTACAACATATGGGTAGATCTACACAGAACGTTATGATTTGGAGTACAAGCCTTTTTAATGCGCAGATCGCAGTGGTAGAAAGAATGATTTATCGCGGGAAAAGATCATTGTTTGATGGATTCCAACACAGCGAGTACGTGTACAACGTTACAAGTTTCGTTATTTGCGTCCTATACGTGACTGGATCAGTGAGATTCCTGAACCTCTGTGATCAGCCTGTAAGCAACTAACAATTGAATGGTGTTACGCATAAGGTATCCAAGCAACAAACGCAAAGAAGAAACAAAGAATAAACTCCAAAATTATTGTGCATTAAAATTTCAGTAGCTGAACAACGAAAGTCAAGCAGTGGTAGGGTATTTTAAAATGAAAATAATATATTAATTAACAAAATAACGGAAATATGTATATAACAATTCTTTTTGTTCAACTTTATGAAACGTGGGATGGTCTCCTTCTGTTTAACACCAGTCAATTGTCGTCCACTTGCAGAAGGTGCGACATACTTGTTTGAGAATTATCTTCGCATTAACTTAACAATGTTTCGTGGTTTTTCATTCTATTTATGGCTGAGGTTAAGAGGATATATATATATTTTAAAAAAAATAATTATTCCATAATTTTATTTTTCTTAAATAGCATTTTCCTCCATGCAGTTCTGAGCTGTGTTAAAGTTTCACGTCTCTAGCTCATCGAGAAGACAGTTTTAAATCAATTACAAAATTTCTACTCAACATACGAACAGACAGACAAGCCAGATATCGAGTTATTACAAACGTGGTGAAAATGATAGTATTGGTAATTAAAGGTGTCGCCGCGGCTCAGGGAATTAAGAGCTGTAAGGGATGCGGCTAGCCTGTGTTGGGAAATTAGTGAAAACTCATCTTCACAGAAGCATTACACATTTATTTACTTAAAAGTTTTCTATATAAAATTAATTGAACACACTCATGCTAACTACAAGAAATTGGGAGTTAGCTGAACTAAATTCATCTTACTATATTGTTAAAAATATACATTTGCAAGAAAAATATTTCATATTGGAACTAATATGTATACATATAGAGAAACAAACACACACATATATATTCGTAAATATGTGTGTGTGCGTGTGTATATATATATATATATATATATATATATATATATATATATACACACAAATAAAACATTTGTGTATACATTTATATATAAATAAAATATTTAAACAAATATGTGTAAGTAAATAAATTTAATAAAAAAATGAATACATATAAATAAATATATAAAACTATGTTAACATCATGTATGTAAATATATATAGACTATATGCACACACATAACAAGTATAGGCCTATATATGTATAACACTAGATACACATATACACCGTTAAATAAATGTATATAATAAAATAGGCATACATAATTATATATGAATATAAATAGCTACAAATAAGTATATATTAAAATATATTGTTTTGAAAATCGTTTATTTCGTTTGTTCTCTAGATATTTATTTTACTATAATTAGTATCTCATGGAAGGGTATTTAGGTTTGTCATAGGATGGGTAACGTTAATATTGTATTTGGACATATACATTTTGTATAATTTAGTTTTTGATACCATAATGAAATAAATTACTTTGCATATTTCAAATATTGCAACATTATGTTGCAAACAAAACGTTAAAATATAATATTATATAACATATTACGGAATTAGTTTCAAATAACTTTCTGTAAACGATATATTTAATTTTTACTGTGTAGCCTCTAAGATAAGTGACAATAAAGTTAATCCTTATTACGAAGTAACTAACCACATCAAGATATTTATGACTGATAAATAATATTGATGAAATATACGTTTTGTATTTTCGTATAAATTTTGTGACATTGTTGATGTTAAAAGGAGATTAAAAAGTGTGTAATATTTCTGGTTTATGTGGAACGTTATGTGTTGAAATAAAGAGAAATGATTACGTCTGATTGACAAATAAAAAGTTGCAAGCATGTTTTCTTTCAAACAGAAATGTCTCTTTTGTTGTTTATTCTAAAGACAGTGCAGTTTTCAGAACTGTGAGAGAACGCATGTCAGGTATCTCTGAACAGGACAGACTTGCAGAACAAGAAACTTGTTTCACTCGAGGCAAGACACAAACTTCGGAAGGAAACATTATAGTACATATGAGGAAATAATATCACTTTATAAAGTTTGGCTGTAATTCACATTCGTACCCACAAGAAAATGTTTTACACTCCCACGGTTTTCTCGTCGTGTATCGACTTTCTTTTCTTATTTTCTAGTGCCGTGTGGTTTTGGTGGAAAAAAAGCTATATCAAGTCGCAATAACCTTGAGCTGGGAGAAGAAAACGGAGAAGCGGTTTCCACATGACAAATATAGACTCGACTCCTAGCACTTCCATAACTATCCTTTCCGTTTCCGGTTACATTTAGCATGATTACATCTACGCCCGCATAACTATACCGGTGATAAATGAATATTGTATTCACAACTTTGAAGATTGTTAGAATATTTCTGTAGAAGGTGTTTCTCAGAATAAAACGGCACTTTTAGAAATGATGTGTTATTGTATAGCAATAAAACCAATTACTAACGTCATATCAGGCAGTACCTATGTAATACGGGACAGTATATTTTTTTAATTCTTGGGGATAAACAGGGAAAATGTTATACGCAAAACTACGGGTCACATATTAATAAAAGCGTCCAACTTGTTTAAATAGGACACTTAAAATAAAAACCTGCACACATCTCAAAGCATGAAAATAAACGAATTATACATATAATATACACGCCATTTTTTGAAATTGAGTTATTGGGATAAGTCCCTACTGATGTAGGGCATGGTAGCGTAGAGCCTATACAGGCATTTATCTCCCTCATTATACACACATACACTTAAAAAATGCACTATTCATAAATATTATTAATGAAATCTACCCATCATAGAACTGAGACACTACTGTTATAGCTAATAGTCTATCTATTCAAAGATTAGCACATCCCGCACCCGCAGCATTTCGTTGTACTGTCAACAAAAATTAAAAATTAAAAATTAAAAAAAAAAAAAAAAAAAAAAAAAGAATCGAAGGACAGCAAACTAAATTCATGAATTAAAAAAAAAGTAATAATTTACTTTTTGGGTTTGCACATCACAACTGGGGTTGCTAAAGGCGTCGAGACGACTTTGGTTTCAACAATCTTTGAATGACGTGATAACTGAACCATTTCTCGTTAACTGAAGCCATACTCCAACTGCAATTTTGTTGATTTAATATTGTTAGGTTGAAATGCTATCAAGTTTTTCATATTTAATATTACTTATAAACTAAATACTAAACCTATCAACATACACATATTTGTTTACATATCCTTGTCACCTAATTACTGCGCCAGTTGAAACGCATAGGCATATGGGAAGTTCTTTGCAGTACATTGCCAATGTAGCATTGAGAATACTCACAATGTTTCGACTGCAATAATTTCACAAAATAAATTCGAAATTAAGTTTCGCCAATTTTGTTGTTACACTTTCACATTTATATACAGCTTATGTATCAATTTCATACACAAAACAATTTAAATTACTCGGACGTGTTAAACGTTGTACTGTTCTTTTCTCTAAGAGGTCAAGCATATGACGTGGTAGCACTGCCACAGACGGCAGCACATAATGACCTGACAAACATTAAATAATAACTTAAATCACATATTAACCCTTAAACAATACAGTCACCTTTACCTAGTAATTGATCACAAAACACACAACGAGTGACTATTTAACGGAACTTAATAAGTAAATACTCTTGCCGCATTCTTGTTTCATAAACACGATGAAGGGGATTAATATTACATATTCTTCTTACGTCAAGCAGAACTGAGTGGAATATAAAAATTCAAAAAAAGTTTTCCTGAATAAACAATATAAAAGTCGGGCAAACATGCAAGTCAAATCACTTTTGCACTGGCTGCATGTTGGTTTGAGACAACTTCGTTAACCGGTCGGGACTACGACGCGTAAAACTGCCCCGAAAGCACTTGGGCGGTAACATTGTTTCAGCAGGGGGCAGGGAGGGGGGTGGTATAGGGAAGAGGGTGGCACAGGGGCTGGAATTGCCTTCCATAACAACCCCGCTAACAATGCAACAGAGAAGGAGGGTCGAGAAAACTTTCCGTGTAGTACAACGACAAGGGAGGGTACGCGAATGTAATAAGCGCCGTGATTAAAATACGTTGTATGAGCAAAAGCAAATCATGTCTTTAACTTTCAAACACCCCTAGGGGTTGTTGCGCCCGGGCGCGAGTACAACCACCCCCACTCGCCTCTTGAATATTACAAATCTCCTCGCTATTGCTCTCCACTGCAGCATCGTTCGTCCCTAGCCAGCCCACCCCCTCCTCCTACCCCTACACAACCCCTCTCACCCCCTAGAACACGTAGAACAAACACCACCCACCCTGGGCAAGTTGTTCAAATAACGCGCCGCTCTGGTCGCAAGCCTGGGTGCAGCCCGCCTCCGAGGGTGGTAAGGATAGGGGGTGGAGGGGTGGAACATGTGAAATCGTTTTAACGTAATTAACTGCTCGCCGCGCTTCGCCCGGTAATTACCTAGGGTTCATAGGGGCAACACACGGTCGTAGGGTCGCGGGCCGCGCGTTGTATACTGTAACGGTGAGTCAGGTAGACTATGTTCCAGGCGCAACATTCCGAGCTACCGTCAGCGTACCACGTATGGACATATAGACTTTTGAATGAGGATGTTCAGGGTTTCCAACTATGGCATTCATAATGTCAGAAAGAACATGTCTCAAAGTTGATAAAATTTTGCAGAACGTTTAATTCAGTCTTTCTATCCACTGGATAGTTACAAAATGCGATTTTGTTTTTTTCCTTACGATTTTAGAGTGCTGAATTGCTGCGTATAGTTATATATAAACATTGTAAACAATCCACCAGGGTTAGTCACAGAATTACATAGAAAACACCTTGTTAATAAACATAAAATATTTTAGTTGCTTATAAGTATCATTACCTACAACAGCACACTCCCCCGAGCCTGCTCATAGGTTACACTTATGTAAATTGGTCGCACAGTATTCACCGGCCTATCGGTGTGCGTGCCGTTCAGGAAACATCAGTTGTGGCAGACCCCGTGTGTAGCACGCATATTGATCACAGCACATTACGTTACGTTATTGCTACGAAAGCTGCAGCGGTTACCGTACAGGCACGAGAACTCACTCCTCGTTAAGGGGCGTGGAAATGTACGGTGTCGAGCGGACGACAGAAATATTAATCGTCAATTAAATCTGAATTACTGTTCAAAATTCTATGATATTTTTTTTCGCCGAGTAGATATGTTATCAGCGGACGTTAAGTGTTGAGGTAGCATGATTTACTTTCGAGTAAAAAATTAAAACGTATTTAAAAAAAAGTTTGAAGCCACAAAATTTACAAAAAACGGAAAACTGTAATTTTTTTAATTTTTCGTAAGATATTATCTAGGCCTCTATAATAAAATAATTTATAAAATACTCGCGTTTTGTTTTGAAAATAATTTTACTATCAGAAAATCTCTGCGCGTGAGGTATACGGATGTTAACAATTTAATATTCAGTTTTATATCTATGCAATTATCATAACAATTCGGAAAATAACTTATAACTTTTAAACCTTGGACAGGTTTTCACCAAACACTGCTAAGAACCATACCGATGTAAAAAGCTCTCAATTAAAAATAATTTAAATCGGTCCATTCCGTCGTGAGCTACGAAGCTACAGACATACGTAAGCGTCGGATTCATGACAGTCATCCTTTTTGTCGGGGTTAAAAAATTTACGATCGCATTTCACCTGTAAGGCATTTCAAGCGCAGTTTCACAGGGATCTCAACGTGCTTCCCGTGGCTCGCGATCAGCTGTGTCGAAAGTGGTCTGACGAGTAGCTAGAGAGGGGAGGTTTGACGGCTGGGAAGGGGATGTGGAGACGCTCAGCGCCAAGCTGTCCCTCCAGGGTCCCCGCAGCGGCGCGGCGTGAATTACCACCACGAAGACGTACTCTAGAAAACTACGTCCACGACCCACAACACACCTGCTACCCGTCGCCGAGGGAAGATGATACGTGGGCTTGACGCGATCACGTCGTCAGAGGGCGATCAGCCCAAGTACGGTATCTTCGTGACGAGACATGTCACCCCTTGCCTTACTCGATGCAACACGAGTTGCGTACAGCAAACCGCACAGGGAATGAGAAGCTGAGTGGAGTGTGTGTACCAGCTGCGCAGCAAATTATCTGACGAATTATGATGACATATTTTGTCATCACAACGGATGAAACTGCAAGGCATTGATACACTGAAAGTTCGTTTGGCACGAGTTAAAACACATTCTTGCCAACTGTGTCCCTCCATTTTCTTAATCTCTCTCTTTCTCTCTTTAGGTAAACATCAAGAATCACTACTGATCGTGTACCGGCTAAACTTTTGATTTTAGAATTAAAATTAACCCAAGAAAAACATTTCTAGAGACGTTAAAAGTGGTCCTACTTAAAAACCTGTTAGGCTAGTTTAGGTTAGGTTAAGTTTTAGGTTATATTAAGTTAGTTTAGGTTAGGTAACCTAACCTGTCCTAACGTAACGTTACGTTAGGTAAGGTTACGTTACCTAACCTAATCCAACCTATGTTAACCTAAACTAACCTAAAATAACATAAGCTAACAAAAAAATTGATTGAGCGTTGAATCGTTTTTTAATCACTATTAACATCAGTTTGTAAACAATGGACGAAAGAGGTTAAACGTGCACGTCCAGGTAGTTTTATTACTTCTGAAAAAGAACATCTAATTACCCTAGTTTACAAATGTTATCATACTGTGGAATGTGAAAAACAGACGCAGTGACGGGCGTGTGTCCGTGAACCGAAAAAAATTTAAAAGCGAAGTACGAAAACGTAAACAATCGACACGAAAAAAGAATAGCGAAGAGCTTATGCAAGTCTTCAATGTGTGATGTGGATTACCACCGAAAATAGCTTCAACATATCTGTACGAGAAAGTCGAAATTCGTAATAAATGGACCAAAGAATGCAGACTTGTAGTAAAACTTCTATTTAGTTTCACCGTTGATGGTTTTGCATTGTAGTACTTTGCAGGTTCCGATTATATTTGTGCGAAGTTACTGCAAGATACTCTCTCTATGTTCGTGTTAGGCCTCTTTGTTTTCGGCGATCATAACCTCTCATGAATGAAGCCAAATATTAATTGAAGATTTCTTTTCAGTAATAAGAATTTTTGCTTCAATTTTTGTGGCGTTGAAAATAACTGCGTTTTGTTGTCGTGTGTGAATCGTTGAATTAAAAACATTTCGAATGTTTGTGTACTTAAAAAAATCTATGCATTTTGCACGTTTATTTACAAAAAATAAGTAGGCCTTTTGTGTAAACTAACCAAAACTAATCTCTTCCTCTCAATATTCAGAACAAAAACAGAAAAGAGTAACGACATACATTTTATAAGCTTAATAATTATTAATGTTAAAACATGAACACGTTTCTTGCAATAGTAGGAAAGTAAATATTTTTGTGTTGATAAAATATCTTTACAGAAATTGTCAGAAGTAGTACTTCGGTTTAGAAATACCAATATTGAGTTTTGTTTGCAACATTCATCTTTAAAAAATTTAAGTCGGCCATAACCTCAGTTGTGAAACAACTTCTGTATTGACAGAGATAGCTTAGTTTCTCTTCGAATTATACTCATATCTAATAAAAATTCAAGAAATGAAAACCTCCTTAGTGTAGCTTTACCTCAATTAATTTTTCTGATTTTGTAAAACATAATCATGTTTTCATCACAAAGGTTACGATTTATTACTTGAAAAAAAAAAACACTCTGCCATCTTTGTTAAACGTTCCGATTAACTCAGTAATAGGAACTTCTTCTTGTGTTTAACTTAACCGTTGGTTACCACTAGTTAAACAACATTTTTAAGTCAACCATAACTCGAGAAACACAAAACATTGTTAATCGCCACTTAAAATTTTGTCAGATGATAATCGGAACACAACCAGGCATTGTGAAACCAGCCCTTAGTGTGTGTAAAGTGCAGAAGTTTCCTTTTTGAACATGCAAATGTACAGTACAATAATAATAATCATCATCCATTTAAGTTTAGGATACAATGAACTAATAACTGCCTGGACCTTTGTCTGGCTTGACTTTCTATCTTTTCAACAAACCACACCACCCAAATTTTCTGTTCGTGTTTTCTGCTATTTGAAGTTTCTGATTGAAGAAACCACTTCTCAACCTTTAAGGGGACTGCCTAACTCAGAGCTCTTACAGCGGCAAGGATAGGGTTTTACATGTTAAATTATATTCCGTGGGGTTCTGTCACGTTTTGTGACATCACTTCGGGACAAAAATCACGTTCTGCAACGAGAAATGAAGAATATTGCTAAATGTATAACATTGCAAGGAAATATTTTATTAATAGCCGTTTTCGAGCGTTTCCAGTGCGTAAAAATGCTTTTTTGCTCACAGTTTTCAAAGTATTGAAAAACTGCCTAAAAGATCATTTAGCAATGTGCGCTGTAGTTTAACACGTACTGAGCCACATAGAATATAATTTAACATGTAAAATCCTCCTGTTTGCTCCCACTGTGGCTCTGAGCTAGACAGTGCCCTTAAGCATTAAATAACATGTATATTTAAGCGAATATATATATATATATATATATATATATATATATATATATATATATATATATAACTAATTTCAAGGTTTGTGCACAAAAAACGAACGTTTTCCCACCAAAATTTTCTAATGGCATTAAACTTCAAGTGAACATTTAGAAAATATGCAATTGAGGGTACTGTCACCAATGGTTGTTCAACAGGGTAAATCAGACGTTTTTCATTCGATTAACCTCTTACATTTAAGAGTCTATAACTACCCCACAACATCAACTTTGCAGTGCTTTAAATAAGGTCCAGGTGAAGTCGCTATTAGTGGCAGGGACAAACTTAGGACTGTTGTTTTTTTTTGCGTTGATAGCTATAGCTACTTATTCTGGTGAAGAGTTAGCTCAACTAGCAGCTTTGTCATTCTAACACTAGATGAATGATGTACCAATCTTATGTACAAAGAGGTTTTTCAATTTAAGTAAATATTATCGGTTACGAATAATACTCGCGAGCACGGTCTTAGAATGACAGGTCTGGACAGTAGCCTATCTAGCAGTGCTATTGAGTTGACCCCGTTATGACTGAAAGCGCCACTAGCAACGAAGTGTTGTTTTAGCATTGCAATATAGCGTCGTACTAGTACATCTCCTAGCATTCCCGACCATGGAGGTATTATTATTAGATACCCTCCTTACAGTTCGGATTTGGCACCGAGTGACTTCCACCTTTCCCCCACGTTGAAAAAATGGCTTGGAGGACGAAGCTTCAACACCCATGATGAACTGCAGGACACTGTTAAAACGTGGCTGAATAGGCAGGAGGCATCATTCTTTGCAGAGGATATCGGCAAGCTGATGCATCGGTACGACAAATGCCTCAATCTGCACGGTGATTATGTGGAAAAATAGTGTAAAGTTGTACGTTTCTTTTGACATTAAAATAATTTCCTAATTCATTCCCGTTTTAATATTACAGCCGATTGGAGGTTGAAAAAAGACCTCGCATATATACAGTATATATATATATATATATATATATATATATATATGTGTGTGTGTATATATATATATATATATATATATATATATATATATATATATATATACATACACCAACACACACACACACCTACACACACTAGATGGCTCCAATATATCTTCAACCGCATCCGTAGTTGAAGTTTATAAGTGTGGGTATTACCAACGATGAGTTGATAGGAAGGAGAGGGAGTCACCGTTATCGCGGTTCTACCCCGATGGCAGGAGCTCGAGCACCGAGCCTGTTCCGACACTGGCCGGGGGATGGTCGCTAATATGAGTCTCGCTCGCTGCTCGACTAATGGGCCTGGACCACAGTCTCCTCCTCCACTTCGTCCACCTCCTAGCCTACCCCCGGCCGCACTACATCGGAAAGCTGTTACGAGCACAACTTCCGTCGACTGCCGCCGCCTCTTAAGTCGCTGTGTGGTGAGGGCGAGCGGACCCTTACTGAAGGGGCAGAGGGGAGGCAGAAGGCCACTATTGGCCCTTGAGTCTCCTACAAGTTCCGGCCAGTGCGCAGCTGTGCTTCTCACCTCTATGTACAAGCTCTTAATTTGGCTCTACTTGAAATATTGTCAGCTAACTTTGACCCACTTGAGGCGGCCGCCCACCCTTTCCCCCTTCCCCTACAGAGGAGCTGCATGCAGGGCTTTGTCCGACAAGAAGTTTATTTGAAAATTGCTCAACTTTCATGTATGATACCTGCTTAGGGACAGTATTCAAAGAACGCTAAAAACGTGTGTATATATGATCATTTCAGATCGTTCAGTCATCTTTTAAGTTTATTATCTCGTAATAAAAAATGGCTGGCATACGTAAATTTAGGGTCCTTTTTTTAAGCATAAAACTTTTTTTTAACTAAATAAATAGAAACGTATAGGCGAGGACGATATCCAATTATCTATCATATTACATGAAAAATGATAGGGTCGGCTCAGAATACGCTAGAAGCGAGAAAGCTGTACGCCACTCCAGAAAGTTTCCTTTGGAGATTAGGGCAAGTAGCAATGCACATGTTGGGCACTAACCCCCCAAATCTCTCTTGGACATACACTGGCCACCATTTTAACAATGGTCGTCGCACCGATTGCATTATCTCGCACCGCATTGTTTCATTTCATGTCAACACCCTTTACATTTTAAACTTGGAGATTTTGAATGTGTTCTTAGTTTCATCTTAATTTGAATGTTATGAAATATTCAAAAATAAATCTAATTGTAACAGGTTATAAGCTCCGCCCCTGTAATTGAGTTGCTTCTTCCCCTTCCAGCAGACAAGTTTGGCCAAACCTACGTGTTCAGCGAATTTGTAATTCGTCCTAAATCGTAGGTCTATACACTCTTGAGGTACATATTTATTATAATTAAAATAATCAACAATGTAATGTTTACATACATTAAGTACGTATGTATACAGTAACGAATCTTATATAAATTAAATATTTAATTATAATTGTAGTAATATTTTAGCATTATATGCTCCTTTAATCATTATAAATAGGCCTAGATATGAATTATTACCCGGTTGATTTTGTAAAGAAAGGAACAAAATACATATAGTCAGATTGAGATCATACCACAACCTACAGTAGAACGTATATGCTAAATGACGTACTTAGTGTCATCATTTCGCTTGGTCAAATATTCACGGCACAAGGTATCATATTGTTACAAGATTGGGCTAAGTACGCTGAGGGGTGGAGGTCTTTGATTAAATAAAAGAAAATAAATAAAGCTAACCTAATTTATGTACAACTATCTACACCAAAAATATGTCTGTGTGTCATTCATAGAAAAGAAAAGGTAGGTGTCACTGATGATGCATTGAGGATTAAAAAGCCAAATAAAACAAATAACTACTATTTACATAGAGGATATAAAATCTAAATAACAAAATCACAGACCTATATACAAGTTCTCTGTTCATGAAATATCTCTGACCACTCACAAATGGTGGACCCAGTGTCCTAACAGGAACACTGATAGCCCTCTTAGGCGCCGAAACTCCCTCGTCGCACTACTCGTTGCCGCAAACAATCTCGTTGAACACTCTTAAATTATTCCCGCAACCAGTCACTATCGCCACAATTCACACCAGAATCCTGCCGGAAAAAACAAACTCTCTTGCCTCTGCCACAGCTTTCTTTTATACCATTAATCTAAAGTCTAGAATTATCGCAGCGAGCGTTTATCTCAAAGCTCCTAGAAAGATGTCGGATCTGAGTCAAGCACCATCCCGCAGAAAAGAGTGCACACAGGAATCCTCTAGACCATGTTATCTGCTGTCATTCGAGTCTTTTACGAAACCCCGAGATATATAGACGTGCAGGTGGCCACCGCCGCGCGACGCAAAAAGGTAACGAGCAGCACAATGCATGTTGAACCCCTTTGATATTACCATTGCTATATCAGCATACGCTACTCGCATCATTGCCACGACGTGCAGGTGACTGCTGCGAAGCCACAAAATGTAACAAAATACGAAAGCACATACATTGCACACGGAGGTCCCTTAGTTCTGCCGCCACTGTATCTTCTTACACCGCTCAGCAATATAGTCGCGGCTCGCAACCCTGCTCTCTCCTTAAGTCTGTTCGTCCCGAGCAAACGCAAAAGTCTCTGGTCCATAATAGAGAGACAGTCTGCCAATATTCACAACCTTGGGTTTTCTTGTCAGAGAATACTTACGAACAATCTGGAAAACCGCGTCATTTATCATCTTAACAATCTGGTAAGGGCCTTCCCATCATTTCTGTAGTTTCGGAGAGTATTCTTTTCCTCGTTGTGGGCTATACAGCCAAACCAGCTGCCCTTCTTGAAACGTCTCTTCAGGTCCATTCCAATCATACCTAGTTTTCATCTGGTCGCTGTTGACCCTTTATTGTCGCCTAGCAAAATCATGGACTGTGCCCAACTTGCGACGCAGTTCACTGGCGTACGTAGTCGGCGAAGTAGACTGCTCTACTTCTGTTGGTCTCTAAAATAGCAGATCACTTGGATGGCTAAGCTCTCGCCTAGCAGCATCTTTGAAGATGTTGCCATTGTGGCTTCATGGACAGCAGACCGATATGCGAGGAGGAACAGAGGTACCTTGGAGTCCAAATCCTTTTGATTGGCTGCTACAAAAATTTACAAGTACTGTTCCAAGGAACAGTTTAGCCGCTCGACCATGTAACACTTTACTGAAATACTCTTATGGCCATTCTTTCCCATCCTGGACTTGTGACAACACAGCACCAATCTCCACATCGCTCGCTTCTGTGTCTAAATTTAACTGGCCATCACTGATAGGATAGCCTAGGACAGGAGGTGAAACTTAAATTTCCTTTAATTTTTTGAACGAGGATTCACTTTCGGAGGTCCAGAAAATTTTCATTTGGTCTCAGTTAACTCGTCTAATGGCTTCGCTATTGTGGCAAACCCCCGCAAACAGCCCCAGGAAACGTCTTACTTGCGTCCGATCAGTTGGCTGTGGCCAGTCTCTGATTGCTTTCGTCTTCTCTGGATCCGTTTCTATACCTTCAGCCGACATTACATAATCCAGGAATTTCACTTTTCTTTGGAAGAAATTACACTTTTTGGGAACTAGTTTTATATTAACTGCTGTTACCTCCTGAATCACTGAATTAAGATGTGCCAGGTGTTCTTCGAATGTCTTCCCTGTGACCGCAATGTCATCTAAACGAACCTGACAAATATCCGAAGGTAGTACTCATTCCATAAGTCGTTCAAATGTAAGTGTTAGAATGTTAGAATGTTAAACATTTCCCCGTCGTATGTTATTTGAACTGCACAGTAAAAGTGTATATATTTATCAATTGTTTAAACATATTCATTAAAATAAATGTACCAAAAAGGGGAAATTTAAGTATATGTAACTAAACGTGTTGATGTGATTGTAAAATTTTCGTTTTGCCAATATATTTCCAAAGTTTCGAATTTGTGTTTAAAAAGTCCGGAGAAATTTTATCCTCATTGGAAATATGGTGAAAAGTTAAATCCCTAGAGAAAACTTTGTGAACGAAGCTGATATTGTATGTATGTTCACTACGACCGTAGATATGCAACAATCCATGGTAGCATATTACCGTGCGGTGGTGGTTGTCCTGAGGTCGGCAGAACGGGAGAGGGCCGACCAGTATCGCCAATACAGCGTCGCGGCGCTGCGATGCGTGTCGTCCCCTGGCAGGCGCCGCAACCACGCAACACACTGCTGCGAGGCGGGGTTGCGTGCCTGGCGGGCGGGATGCCTCACATGCCGCCGCGCTGCGAGCCGCATTAGAGCCGCATGCCCCTAACCTTCCCCCCAGGGAGGGGGCACCCTGCCCCGAGCCTAGCACGTGGACTTGCTGACCGTGCCAGTGGCTGGCTGCGGGGGAAGGGCAGTAAACTGTCGCTTCTCATCGTAGAGAGGAGCACACGTGCAAGCTTCGTATAAACACACACCTACTTCCCCAATCCGTAAGAGTGTTTGGTTGATAAATAAACGCTGAAAACTCCAATTGAAATCTACACTTTTTAAAAGTCTATGAAAAGATGCCAATTAATGATAATTGCCAACTTTATGAGCAAACATTTACCAGAAATTATGAATTTGTTACGCGTGACCTCTTACACCGGTATTAAATGTTCGAGATTTCTGCGTCAGGAACGTTCTCCAGAAATCCGCTACTCGAGGAGAAAATTTGCTTAGAATGTTGGCAAAAAAACTTTTGTCTAGCATTGCCGTTTTTAAATGTTTGCGTTTTGACTTCGCGAGGAGCCTACAATTCTGAACTGATGCTTTTAGCACTGAATTATGTACCATTGCATGTTAAGGTGGGCGCCTGGGTGAACGTATTTCGCGCGTTCGATGGCTAGAAGTGCGGAAGTGGTAAGTGCGACACAGTTCGTGCATCACGTCTCTCCCTAGTCTATGAGACTTTCACTGGTGGGTGACCCTGTCATTTTATGACGTAATACTAAAGATAAAGGTTATTGGTTTATTGTACACGTGTATACTTTTTTTCAGAATGCTATTCCTAACAGTGGCGTCTCGTCAGGGTAAGCAAGGCAAGCAGTGCTTGCCCAGGCAGCTTCCTGACAATGCTCTGATTATAATAAATATTTAGTTGTAACCTTGTCTCTACTAGAAGCTAACTATGACTCGTGCAGATAGATGTATCTTTTACAAATTCCACTCGGATTACAATACGGCCAGTTATAAGATAAGAACTCGTAAACAACCAAAGCAAGCTGTTTAAAAGCGCTTCCAATAACGCTTCTAGTGGGCAGAGTTGCCGCGATAGTATTCGTGAGAATGAAGGGGTTGGAGGGGTGGCCGGGTGGAAGGAACACGAGAGGGGATTGGCTAAGTGACGCTGTGTTAGAAGCTACGA
>PNEQ01079345.1:0-33121 GCA_003012365.1 Medauroidea extradentata
TTTGTTTCGTCTCGTCGTTGTGTCGTTTGTTGTTTCTGATCGTGTCTGATATCTACTATGTGTTTTGTTTCGTCTCGTCGTTGTGTCGTTTGTTGTTTCTGATCGTGTCTGATATCTACTATGTGTTTTGTTTCGTCTCGTCGTTGTGTCGTTTGTTGTTTCTGATCGTGTCTGATATCTACTATGTGTTTTGTTTCGTCTCATCGTTGTGTCGCTTGAACTTGGTGTTTTGATTTTGATTTTTCGATTTTTTAATTATTTTAATTTATTAACTGTCTTTTCTTTGTTTTATTGGACACGGTTCCATTTTGGAATTTCATGTTGTGTATGTATCTTGCTGACTAAAGCATACACGGCTTATTTATGCTTTTCTATTATTTGTTTAGTTTTCTTTGACAGTCATTCATTTCGCACTGGAGTATGTCCAAGCAACTAAATCCAGTCACGCACTCCCATTGCACAGTTATTTCAATGATCATACAAATTTTTTAATTAAATATGTTTCTGAGTTTCCTATTGCTCAAATTACTGTTTGCATTTAAGTTGTGATGTTGAAGATAAGTTTTTTTTTATTTATAACAACAGCATTCTATATATCTGCGAATCTTAAATGTAGACGATACTGAACGCTTAAACTGGTTTCCCAGAGCAAATTAGATGATTGATACACTTTGAGATTTTAATTTTTGCAAAAAGTGTTTTCGGTAGTGAATATTTCTAGAAAATGGTGACAGTTATGAGTTGCAAACTAAGGGAGAGACTCGCCCTAACAGTTTTTACTTAATTTTGTATATCTGTATATATATGGAAATTCATACCAAAATGAATGTGTCTCTGAATAAGTACGTGTGTATTTAATGTTGTCAGAGTAATCTAAAACTGCCAGTTTGAAACAAACAGAGAAACATAGCTGAGTTGATGAAACAAGGAAACGCTCTACCGGACGTATTAAGGTGGGCCGTGTGCACTCGGCGAAGCTTGTGGCGTGATGTTTGGTCTGGGAGCGCGAGTAATTAATTAGCATGTCGGGACAGGTTCCTGGGTGCATTGTGGCCCGGAATACCGGGTCTCGACCCACATCAGCGCTCTTCAGCCCCGTTCTTCCTCCTGCATCCACGTGGTCGTGATTAATACCCGCACGTTTCCACGCTGCTTGTAGGCGAGTAGTCCCTGTGAGGTGGTCTGCTGGACCAGCATCTTCCGTCCACTAACTATCAGGATCTGAACATTAGCTACTACGTTGCCTGCATCTCGCCCGATGTGACACGAATCATTAAGTTCTCCTTCCGACTAATCGTCAGTTTTAACTGGTTCTCTCCTGTGACCGGGTCAGCCCGATAAATTGTCTCCATCTTCCTCTAACTTTCCATTATTCTTCAACTATCACTTCGTCCACGTCTTTACTTCCTCGATCAGTTCCTCCTCCTAGTCTCTTTCCCGGTCTTTCTCGTGGACGTTTACTCTGGTACTCCAGTTCCATCATCCTTCCTTGTAACCTATCGCACTCCATTCTCTTGGCATACCTATGCCACCGCACTATTGCTTCATTTATGTTCTCCCTACGTCTTCATATGTGCACTTTGTTTACCATAATTAATTATTTATCCTATTGGGGCCGCGGTGGCCGAGAGGTCAGATCTCTCGCCTCCCACAAAGGTGATCCGGGTTCGGTCCCCGGATTTTCGCATGTGGGAATCGTGCCGAACGATGCCGCTGGTCGGCGGATTTTCTCGGGGATCTCCCGTTTTCCCCGCCCTTTCATTCCGGCACTGCTCCATACATCATGTCATCCCTCAGCAGCGCTAAAGACCTCGCTGTTAAGCGCTGACCAAAATCTCTTACTCTCTCATTCTTGTCTATACCATAATGATCCTTACTAATTTACCTATTGACACTATATTTCTTCCTAACCTTTCTACTGACTAAAATTCTGATTTATACGTAATTATAAAGAACAAGAACTTTTACACACGACTTTTTGAACTTCAATGCCACGACACATTTCCATATCATATCCTTTACACACCTATAAACATAGATCCTTGATGCCTCTTACTTGATTTATTTGCTACTATTGTTTTTCATATTAGTGTTGATGTTCGTCCTTAACATCTTCGCTTACTCGTACTACGCCGCCTGTTGTAACTGCTCCTACTTCTTATTCTTACTCTAAACCAACTATCATCTACAGACACAACTACCTGCATTTCAAGTGCTATTCATCTATTTAGCCAGGATTACTCGCACTACTACAGTAAGCAGCATTATGATGACGTGCTTCCATACTTCGCCTTGTCCGACTGCTTGGCTCAAGAGTTATAGTTCCTGGCTGCTGAACAAAGGGTCTCGGGTTTGATTCCCAGCCAGGGTGGTCAGTATTTACGAGTTGAAGACTATGTGTTGTGTTGTCACTATACTGCGGAAGACAATAGCGAACCACCGCTGTATCCCTTCTCCTAGTCGACCCCAGAGCACGTCGTGTTTTATGGCGCGCTCCGTGGTTATAAACCTGCCTACTGCCAGAACACACGCCATTATACTTCGTCTTATTCTTGATGCCTAAACAACGGTCATTGTTTTTGTAATTTTCGACACATTTATTGCTGTCATCTGAACGTGAGTATTTTCCTTCGCCACTACTGTTACTATGAGAGCTGCCTCGGATCTTTCCACATTTTGACAATATTTTCTCTTTTGCAAATCCGTAAAAATATATTATCAGAATGTTCTACTTGCTCCGCCAACTGAAAAAATGTACAGATATCAAATATGTTGTTGATCGCTCCTCTGTCTTTAGTAATGTTGTTCCTCAGAATTTCCTTCTATTCTTTCCCTTGTCGACATATCCAGTAGGTTCTCATAATTTCTTGGCTCAATATTACGCGTCAGTTTGATGCATCTGTACTATGTACACCTCCAACTGTCACTTGACACTATGCCGAGCCTTCTACTTCCTATCTGCCAAGATCACATTCATCGTTCACACAACTCTCAACACCAACGCTATGTAGAGGCAGTTCACCCTTAATCACTCATACTGATCTTATCTCATTATCACTGACAGCTCGTCCACACCAGGTGTTTCCCAACGCGTAATCTTCTTGAGTGGCACTACTACTTCCTTCCACGTGACACTCTATCCCTTTCTTGCATGTATTCTAGCTTCCTCTTCCGCTGTCATCTCATTCTTCTCGTCTAATTAAGCTACTTTTCAAATTATATAACATAACTTTTTAACTTATTCCTCTAAGTCGGCCACTTCGTCTACTCCATATATCATCCACACAATCTGCCTTTTCTCCCTACTTTGCTCTCTAACTTGGCTGTGCAGATACATTTTACCCCCAACTTCACTTTCTCCCAGCGAGATTTTCTAGAGCATCGCTTGTTACCTGGAAAACCATGTCGAACTACTAGTTCGCCTTACAACTTCGACACCTGTATGTTTTCATTGCAGATAACAAAGAGCTGTGAACGTGGTTCCCGGTTACGGAGATGTACATCACTAATGACACACAGCGCAAAGAAGGGAGGGGAAAAATTAAACGACATTGTACACTAAACCTCACTTTGTAGAGTGCTGGGCATGAAACTGTGCAGCATCAACTCCAGATTGTGTACGGGAAATTACAGAGGTTAAGTTGGCCGCCTGGATGGATATATTGTGCACGTCCTAGGCCAACAAGGGAAGACTCGCTAAGTGCGGCCAAGATACGCGCATTACACATTATCCTCGCCTCTATGTACATACATGTCTCTGAACTGATGCGCTATCTTCTCGCCTATAGCTCATCTCTATGATACATACAATGGCATCATCAGTTTAGTGCGTAGTTTTAATGAATAAGGTGTGTTTAATGCGTGTATGCCATTTTTAATGTTCTGCTCCTCATATGTTTATACCTTAAAATGAATGCTAATACAACCTTTCCTCCAGCATACCTTCATCCACCAGAATAAAAAAAAATTCAGCGTCAAAAAAAATTGTCACGAGAAACACGTTACTCAGTCAAAATGTTTGCCCACGAAGTTCGTAAAAAATATTTTCTAAGAGTGGTTCCTACTATTTAATTTTGAATAATTTAATTATTTACATTTTTACGACATAACTGAAGCAAATTATATAGCCTGTGTTTACTGCTTGAAGAAAATAAATTAATAAATTGTTTCTTACATTCAAGTAGTAGTCATGGAATAGATATGTCAGAATCTAACAATACAAAATACACGTTGCAGCCTATTTTTTCATTGTATCAGCGATAAAAATTGTTGGTAAATCTTCTGATTAGCGAGTAATTGGGAAAAGTGGGTAAGTGTTAGACATAACGCAGCGTTAAAAACAACATTGAAACTTTGCTCTTCCTGAACACGTAGAAACTTGTTATAAGCATCAAACAACACGTCAGTTAAATACTTTGTCAACAAGAGTAACTTTAGTGATATCCGTGACGCTATAATGTCCCTCAGCTTGTTTGCCGCAAGGATACGAAGGAGAGGAGCTCAAGTCTGAATAATGTGCTGCATGAGGAAGCCTGTTTTTGTTGTTGAAGCGACCAATGAAAAGTTCCATCTTTTTACTTCAACTTTCGGCTTTTCATAATAAACTCTGGAGCTAATGGAAGTTCCGCGTATGGTAGAATAGTGCTTTGATCTATAGCATACCAAATTTTTGCGACTTAACGTACAGATTCTTAGAATTCGGTATTTTGAACAACTTTATATAAATCTCATATTATATGATTCACTTTGGAAACTGAAGGAGGAAAAACTTGACTGTACAGTAAGAAGAACTCTTGTAAATTTTATGTGAATGTATTGTCGACTTACGGCTTCTGTCAGTGGACTGGCTGCTCTTGAAAATGTAAGTTGCTTCAGTTAAATAATCCTGAGTATTTACAACCTGCAATAGTAAGCCGGAAGTTAAATACCAAATACATTTTATTTTTTAATACCCGGCTGCAAAATATATAATACCTAGTAGTCATCTCAAACCGAATTTCTTCTACTTACATACGCAATGTCTCTGAATAATGCACACTGGGAAAAATAATTCATTGACATACTTGACAGTTACATTCGTCATGCATTTTATCCTATTTCAAAAAGAATATTGACTGAATATCTGTGTGTGCGTGCGTGTGTTTGTGTCCTACCCTTTTAAAACTTTGGATCCCATTAACGGAATTCGATCAAACTCGGAACACATATAGCACTAACTAAACAACCGGTAGTCTTTATTGTATTTTTAGATCATGTCTTTCGCTTATTTTCTAAATAGAGTCGTTTGAATATTTTTGGAACTTTGTTATTTTTCGAGAGCCATATTACCGGTGCATTACAAATATTTTATTTGTAAACTTCATCTCTACAGAAGCTTTGAATATGAACGTATTTATCGTCTGCTAGCGGCGAAGTGTGAAGAGTTCTAGGACAAGCTGTGTTTAGCAGTGACTATACATAACTCACGGTTGGCCGTGGAACCATTTGACTGACATGACATGGGTGAGGAGAACGTTTAGCCAGTACAGTGCAAGAAGTGAAGAACATATCCCCCAGTAATATACCTTGGTCCTCGCAACTCAACTGTCATATGCTCAACTTGTATAGTCGGATCTTTCACTGGCTTGCCTTGGAACACAACCACGCTTCGTCAATGCAGTCTGCCATTTTGGAAGAAATAAATATTTCATGTCGTATTTCAAAATCCTACTGACGATGTTGTAATCAAATTTTAGTATTTGAAGTGTTATCATTGACGCTTTGGTTTGGGTATTGGTTATTGCTAGAGCTCCAATATTCTTAGCGAGGAATTATATTTCGGTATCTACTACACCGAATATATTTACATTTAAAACTTGTACTGTTTATCGGTCAATATTTTATTTCATTGGGCTTTATGGTTTCATGTCTGCCACTTTCAAACTTGTATTTGTGATATTTTGGGTTATATTGTACCGCTTTAAACGAAATTTGGTATTTAACACTTCATAATCCAAGTTTTGATTTAAGCTTGGTTTAATTATGTACGTACCCCGTAAAAAACTTAGCTCACAAACAAAAATATTTTTCAAGTCACGTTGCAATTATTTGACCTTTACAAATTAAATATTATACTTATATAGTTCTTCATCCAGTCTTCAAATTCAATGCGGTTTATTGATATTGGTCAGTAATTTCGGATATTCACATTATTTAAATGTATAAATAATTTATGTCCTATATCGAGAACTGAAGTCAAGACTTGTTCTAAGTTTAGACAGTATTTTGGCAGATTTTTATCTAAACAGTGGGAGTTAGACAATCACAGCATCACAGCTCAGTCGTTTATGAGAGAAACGCTAACTACTTAACCGATTCCTGCCAAACATTTAACGTATAATATACTACAATTTCATCCAGTCACAAATTAATTCAATATGTGAGAACATTTCCTTAAAAATGATGTATTTGAAGATAATTTGAAATATTTATATTACCATTTGACTTGTTCCAGCCAATCTTTTTGTGCGGAAAATACTAATCTCATACTGTTAGCGTAGCAGTAGCAGCCACTTCCCGCCACACTTTTGCCTTGTAGCTCGGGACTGGAAAATGTCGCGAATTCAATGACCTGCAGGCTAGAATCAATTATCCTATGCATACTCAAGCACCGTTTGTCCACTAGCTGCTACTCCGTGGAACAGCAAACAAAGAACGAATAGGCTGGCCTTGAGTAAGCTTAGTACAATGGATTCTAGCCTATTGAATTCGCGACATTTTCCAGTCCCTACTTATAGCTCTTAATGAAACATTACACATGATTAGATTCCTGTCAACTTCGGAAAATAAATTGCACGATAGCAGTGAATATAAAGATATTTGTTTCATGATGTTCGTAAATATTGAAGGTATGATAATGTCTTTATTTTAACATTGAATTGTAATACTTTTATACTCTATAGCTGATTTCAAACGTACTTTACACGTAAAATAGGCCTTATGTTCTTGCCTCAATTTTTTTGTAGCATTTTGTTCGCCCTTTTGTAAAACAGTGCTCTTGACTAAACAAAGCTTTATATCATAGTGTAAACAGGGAAATACTGCACAAATTAGGGCTAAATAGGCCATACGGGAAAAATACGTATCGTGAGGTTTGTTCGTAGACACTCGGGGAATGTCGTGTGTTCAACTATCTGCCGGCTGGACTCCACAGTCCTGTACACACTATGTCCTCAGTTACTTGATACAGTACATTGTCTGCTGCTACAGTGAGTTGCCTCAGTGAATGTTTTCATGCAAGTCTGTAATTGGTTCACATTCCTCAAGGAAGAGTTAAAGTGAAACAATCGCTAAAGAAACTAAATTGTACAGAAATTTGAATTCTATCGCCTTCTCAAATTAATTCGCAAAATTTTCGGGTGTCTATTAGTTTGAATTCACTAAGACGTTGTTTTTTCTTGTCTGACGCCTGCAATGTAGAAATGTTACTTTTACTGCTGTGATTAAATATTTGGCAAAAGTTAATTTGCATCATTTGGGCTTCTTTGTTGGTCAGCGTTTTTAAACTTTAGATAGTTGTATTCAAATTTGTACATGACTTCGTATTCATTGTACGTACTATAAAGTACTGCTGCACTACGTTTTATTTGCCAAACCTCTACCGACCTCCATGTTCGCACACTAATGTTTTAACCTCGCAGTAATCACACTATTATTTTATTTATAATGAGAATTATTGTTTGAACAGAAAATAAGTTTAACTTATAATGAAAAACATTTAATGAAATAATTTATTAAAGATTACATTGACTTAAACTCTTTCAGTGATATTCAGTTCTTCAGCCCGAATGCTATGTCTGTCGTGCTACTACTGTAAATAACTTTTAATAAATTTGAACACGTTTTATTAGTACTTGTATTGTTTATGTTGTCAGTTAAGTTACACTCAGATGAGATTCAAACTACAAATTTGTCAAACTTTCTTAAACAATACTGTAACGAACTTTAAGAATAAACAACCTTTAAAAAAATTAAATACTTGAATTCATTAGGAACTCTTTACACTGACTTATTAAACTAGAAAATAAGAACATTTTAATTGCTATTTTCTAGATTGATAGTATTGTGTAAATATCTTTATAAATAACATTAGCGTAAGTATAAAAAATAATGTAAATCAAGTATTTTAAGTGTAATGGTTCCTGAACCAGAACACACAAAATTATAAAAGTGTTATTTCCAAACTAATGTAATATTGAAGACAACATCAGCCTCTGTACGGGGAAGAAAAAAGGAACAAATGAACAACGAAATAGGGCAGACAGTTGCAGTAAGATATTGTTACTTCATATTGGTGTGTATTTATTGAATATACAGATACACTTAAAACACAATTAATAGATTTTAGTAACCAGCAAGTGAAAATGTAGTGGGCTTGTTTTGAACATTGTGGCTGAAAATATATAATAATTACACATACGAAATTTCGTAAATTATCGTAAACAAGCAACAACAAATGAAAACCATTGGCTAGATGTCAACAACTATCAATGTTGTTATTTTTACGGAATTCTGCGGTTTTACAATAAAGTTTTAAGGCATCGGGTGAGTTTTAAATGGAAATATTATGACAAGGCAGGAATAATAGCAACATTATTGATAATTTAACGCTTATAAAAAGTTATAATGTTCATAAATTACTTAATAAGATCCACAAAATTGAGAACTTCGACTTTATTAACATCAAACTTTTCGTGAAGATAGAAATCTTGGCTCAGATAAAACTTAAGATATGAAATATGTGAACCAATTTAAATATTAAGTTAAGATTGCACGCCTTTACTCGTAGCTTCGTGCCTACAAGTAGTTTATTCCAAACATAGGTAGTAAACTTTAAATGACCTGGCAGTGAGGTTGAGTGATCGCTTGTATGTAGGCCTACATTCAATATTGCGTCAAAATGTTGAGCATATACCATCACTAAACACACAAATAAACACCAAATTATAAAATAATCATAAGGTGTTTATGCTGCTGATGATATTAGACATGAGACATCAAAACTGACGGGTCGAAGGAAGCTGGTTGTTTTTGTCTGTTTCTCCTCGTGGTGACGTCTGTATGTTTGCCTGTGTCCTTGTTTTCTTCCGTCAAATATTGTTTGTTTCTTAACTCTAATAATTATTTATTTGCCTCAATACATGTTTAGTTGTTACTCAGAAACTGACATGAACCACTAAAAAACCACTTTGCCGCATAGAAAATTTTTGTTGAAATAATGGTAACAACATGTTTCAATTAAAATGGTTTAATAGTAACATTTTTTGTGGTTACCTTAGTTGCAGTTCCTTAAATACTAGATTTCTTCTGAAAAATGTTTTTCTTTAATGTCAAATAATTGTTCTCGAGTATATTCTACAGAACTATATAAGAATGTTTTGTAAGCTTTCCTTTTCTGTAAAATAAGATTCCTCTACCATAAGTATCAAAGAAATTTTGTTTTCCTGTGAAGGAAAGTACTTTCTTTTTGTAGTTTGTTTGCTATCCACCTGGTCTGGTTAATTTTAAACATAACTCGAGAGCAAATTTTCAGGACACATGACAGGGAGACACAAACTTTATATCTGATAGGTAAATTGAATATTGATGAATTTAAAAAAATTAAGACGTGATTTAAAGGAAACTCGAGAAGACTGAAACACTAAACTAAGGGGGATTATGCCCATAATGATGAATTATCAAAAATATAAGAGAGGGCGTGGAGGTCACGTGGTCAGACAACTCGCCTCTCAACAAGTCGATCCGGGCTCGATCCCCGGCCGAGTCGGGCTCTGAATTTTCGCATGTGGGAATCGTGTCGGACGACGTTGCTGGTTGGTGGGTTTTCTCGCGGATCTCCGTTTCCACCGCCCCTCTCATTCCGGCGCCTCTCCATTGTTGGGGCCTCATTACAATGTATCCTCCGATATAAGTTGATACGAGGCGTCCAATAGTAATTCTGCATCCTGGGTGTGACACCCTGGCTCACAGAAATCCCCTTATACGATATTAATAATATTCAAGAATTTTTAGCTTCAGGAAACTTAACTCGTTAAAAACTCTCCAAGAATCAACATAAAATGAAAAAAGGTAGTAGTCGGGGCGCTATCGTTATATTTTAAGACTTACCCGAAATCAAACTTTCTTTTGGTTTATTAGACCTATAAAAATTTTTATGGTTGATTTATGTTGTATGTAAGAAGGCGCACTTTAACCACGAATTAGCATCCACGACAAAAAGATTATCTTTCAGAGATGGCAGGTGTATGCTTCTCTCTCCGACAATCCTTTACGTAAATCATTCCTAATATACTTTCCCCGTATACATATAATTTATATCATCGAGCTTAAGCAGCAGTTACCTGATGTCAGTTGTGATCATGTATGAGACCTATAGTGCTTACTTTCATGCTGCAATATCAATAGAATAAACTTCCTTTCGAATACAGATCACACAGATATTTTTCACGTTTTTTTTCTGCTGCAGACTTGTTAATGGCTTTCGTTGGTATTCAATATCCATAATATTATATTTGATATTCATATTTAATGTTATAATAAACACGATCGTTCAAAGGGCGAATATCCGCTTGAATAGTTCCTGAATCTCTGCTTATTTTCTAAAAACCACTTTGTCCACTGCGTTTTTTAAAATGTGTTCATGAAATATATGTTACTTTCCATGTTCGTTTGAACACCTGAAACTGTTATTTACGCCTGCAGCTATGTTCAATGTATAGGAGTTTCAGAAATACTTTGATAAATATGGTTGGTGGGTTCCACGCCAACACACGGAAAAATAATTCCATATGAGCATATGTCCGAAATTCCTTAATTCTTGCTTCATTACTTTAAAACCATAATGTCACACCATTGTCAGTACATTAGCTTATGTGATATTGTCATAAACTCGTACACTTACAGTAAAAGTTTTTAATGACATCCTCTTATTTCTACACAATTGTACACGTCGAACCAAGCACGGCCAGAGCCTCACGTCCATTACCATCCACGCGACCGTATGTAACAATCACATCAGCCTGCTCACGACGTGGCTATCCTTCCGTGGTTAATACTGCAACACAACACAAGTAATATATGAGGAAAAGAATAACCACAAATCTACACACGTGACAAATGTAGACGTTAATCAGCATACTTGTAACAATGACAGTGTTCAAACATATAACATTATGTTATTACCGGTTACATAACTGTATTGATACACAGTACCTTGCAGCATAATGAACTAACCTTTCAATAATAACTCAAAAACTAAGGATTACATTATTTTATTACCGGTTACAAAACTGTATTGTAACACAGTACCTTGCAGCATAATGAACTAACCTTTCAATAATAACTCAAAAACTAAGGATTACATTATTTTATTACCGGTTACAAAACTGTATTGTAACACAGTACCTTGCAGCATAATGAACTAACCTTTCAATAATAACTCAAAAACTAAGGATTTTCGTATATACCCTTACAATAACGTTTTTCTTGCTCCTGTGTATGGAACCCAACCTCCAAGTTTGTAATAGTATTTTGGAAACATCCTGTATAGCTGATCACATGACCACCGCAGAACAACGACCAGTAGAATAATTGACTCTGTGCTAGGAACACATCCTAGCACCAGCAATATGACCTGTTCTATCTTCTGATCTCGATCAAGATTCACCAGCTCGAGAAAGTTTCCCGCGATATTTAGCTATACATCGATGTCTCCCACGAGTTTCACGAGTATCTCTCATTGTGTAAAATATACTTTTATGGAATTTTCTTACGAACAATTTTATTTTTGTAATTAAATTACTTGAATTCACTTTATTAAATAGAATACTCAAATTACAACAATTCAAATAATGCCGTTCAATCAACATTGCAGCGACCACTTGAAAAATTACTTCACCGTTGTTTAACAAAAAGAAGCACATTAAAAATAATGCCGTTTTTTTTTTAAATTACTTACTCTCCTGTACGACATTAAAATATTTGTGTCGACCAAAATAAACTTTTGTAATTTTTCTTTATTTTATTTTTAAACATTAAAGATCATATTTATCTTAAATTCCGTTAAATTTACTACAGAACTCTATTATTGTGTTATTTGCATAATTATTTCCAGAAAAAACTTGTCAGTTATTTGAGAAAATAAAGAAGAACATGTTCGGTACTAACATTATTTATAATAAACACAAGACATTAAATAATTTGTTAGGCAAAATGTCCGCGGTTATGAGAGCAACGTGACGTCTCATGCCATTCAATGACTGTATTCATTGTTTGTGACCGTCATTTTAACCAATATTTTATTGTGTAAAAGGACTTTTAGATATAACAAACTTCCGTCATAGAGAACAACAAAGTTTTGATACTAGGCCTACTTACTTGTTCTCACTCAAATTGATTCTTGGCGCTTTGACGTATAGTCTGTTCACGATAAAGCGAGCAGTTTCGAAGCAGTGGCTCCTTTTTTTTACTTTTAGCCAATTTATATTTTCTGTAACTTTTTAATACAAACAAACATTCTTAAGTAATTATTTTAATGTACAGATTGTACCGAATTCAAAAGAAAACACCTCAGGTCACATCAAAAAGATTGCATAATTATTCTTAGCAAGCCAGTGTTCATTTGCTCCCAACAGCCTATATGTACACGTGTCAATACTTGATAACAGAACATCCATTGTGGATTCCCCCAGTGGACCAGCCATCGTCAGCAGTTTTCTTAATTCTCTAGAAAAGAAAGAGATTCACGAGCTCTGTCTTCCAGACCTCTACAATCGATAGTGAGGTTAGACATTTTGGTAATTCTGTCTCTGCCTCGTTCAGCCTCCATTCTCCTCCTCTGAACACCACAAAGAATTTTCCAATCAAGAACATAATACAATCATCTTCTTCCTATCAGGATGTCCGTAAGAATTACGTTGCTGTAAGAACTAGGTACAACGAAAACGTGGAAATGTCGTTTGCTACTCGAAAATTGGGGAGTTTTGATAATGGCTGAAATAACTTCCTGGACGTAACTTTCGCCTGTAGTATTCCTATCTGTTTGAACGCAGAAATTAATTATCGTGGTTGTTTATATTACGTTCATTATTTTAAATATTTCTTTGTCATTGCCATCAGCTAGGTAAAAAAAAATTAAGTTAAATTAGTTTTAAAATAAATTCCAAAATATTCAATTTAACGATTGTATCAAATGCCCAGTAATTCCTAAACGATTACAGTTATTTATAATTACATATTTCGTCCAACATACAAACAAACGTATGCCTGCTAAACCCAACTTCTGAGAGTTATAAGTATATGTTTCGTTGCTGCTGAAACATGTCCTAATTTTGGGGCTAATTGTAATTGTTTGAAACTTTACACGTATTATTGTTTCTGTTTGTTAATTTAGTAAATGAAAAATAATGGCTTTGAACACTACATCACATACGTACATAGCTCATAGCTTGCTATAGCTTCACATGAAGCCATCGCAAAAAACTAAGCACAGCTTATGTACGATAAACAACCGGTTGAAAAACTAACCGTATTATGACATATAACGCTACATATTATAAGATTTAATATGGGATAACGGTTCAAGCCATTGATATTTTATGTGAGATTAAAAGCACGTTAAAGATTTTTTGAGTTCTTATTATCACCAATTTCGTTTTGACTCATTCAAAGCTCTGAAAAAAAAAACGTATTTTAAAAATTGAATCCTAAAAAGAAGAAGAAGAAGTGGTTACCAGTACAACTGATAAGCCTGCTTTCGTCAATGTGGGAGCTAAATTAATTAAATAATATTAATTTAGATTGTTCTTGTGATATCTTCTAGCATAGTGGACCTAAAATTATATAAACTCTTGATAATAGACTGGTTCTATAATTATGGAAGAATAATCGAAAACACAATTCACGTCTTTCCATCCCCTTAATTAAAAACTTTCGAAACATCTTGATGTCTTATGTTATATATATTTGTATACGTATCTAATCGAAGTAAATATCACGACGATAGCCCATTTGGGTTCAAGATGTACAGACTATAAGAAAACATATTTCTCTCTTTTTTCTATTCGGGAGTCGAATTACAAAAAATCGGAAAACTGCTTTTTGGGTATTCATATTAGCAACGCAACGCTGTATCACAAAGGGTTGTGTATATCGATTATTTATCGAAAACATATTTCAGGTCTTTTCACACCCTTACAGGTTGAATTTCTAAAAATCCATAAATTGGCTAATACGCTTTTTTACGATTGACCCATTAAAGTGAAAGTCGCGATGATAGGCCGTCGGGTTTCGAGCTATGTAGATCTTTTAAAACACATTTCACCCTATTTCCCCCTAAGGGGACAAATTTCGAAAAAGCCCTTCTTAGTGCTCGCCGACGACCTAAAGCAAACCCACTAAAAAATTTAACACGTTTCTAGGGTTTGCGTTTTGGGCTGTAGTTTTATAATTCAGTCAGTCATTCATTCAGTCAGTCAGTCAGTCAGTGTTCTCTGTTATACATAGCGATATGTGTACAAACTTTGATAAAATTGGGTCCACTGGTTCAAATATTTTAGGGACACAGCCGTATTCACACACACACACACACACACACGCGCAGACAAGAAGGTGTTCTCATAACCCTACTTTTTACTGCGGAAATTAGGCTAAAAACTGTATTGAGATATGCAATTAAATTAACCTGATGAATGGTAAAAAGTGCTTTAATTCCAGCATGGTAATTAGAGACGAGGCCAATGACTGTGCCAAACAGAAGAGAGGAAGGAATCTGCAGTGGACTGATTTACAAGTGTGTAAATTACACAGTGTAACTTGGTCTTTACTCAACTGAACCGTGTTTATGAACGTACGCCACTGAGAAGGAATGTTGCTAGAATGCAGAAAACTGCACAAGCAAACATAAAAGCTAGTAATAATAGTCATTGCTAGCTATTGTCGTCCTACATATTATGCATTTCAGAAGAGGAAACAGTCGTATCCAGAAAGACGACAAAAAAATAAAACAGAAAACCCAGGCGTATGTAAAATGGCCACAGAATGGAAGAGAACAACGATGACAACACAAATTACCAGAATCTCATTTATTTTGTTAAAAGGTGAGGAATTATTATTATTTAAAATGTTATACAATCTTGTTGAGTAACTATGCTTAGACACAAAGTTTGCCCGTGTTGTGATATTTTCGAAAACTTCGCAAAACTACAAGTAACAAAGTCTTGTGCATCCTCGCTTATTCCTAGTTAAACCTGACTCAGCCGTCTATAAGGGTCTGTATACAAGGCAGTTATTTTCCTGTTGCTACGTAATTCCATCCTTTTGAACGATAGTTCTGTGCGGTGCTAACTTCCGCCATATTTGCGAGTATAGATTTTAGTCACGTCGAGACTATAAAGAAAGTTTCGTTACTTATAATTTGGAAAGCTATTCCTAATAAAAAAAATTCACTGCAAAAATGCATGTTAACTTACGGCCCGAAAATATCGTCTGAGAGAAATTACTTGAAAATTGACTTTGCGAATTGACGTGCTTTGTCGTTATTATGCCAAGTAAAATTAAATATCACAACTTGTTATTATTTCGTTACGTGGAAATAATTTTTAAAGCCCAAATTTTTTGGAGGCGTTTTCTATTCACACTTTGTTTCCGGACATAATTCAAATGACATTTTCTTAATTTTTTTCTTAAAGAAATCCCTTCCCAAGGTGTGTAAATTTATGTACATTCAAAAAAATTTTAACACAAACAATTTTTATGGTAAATTACCATGAACTGAGCACTCAGCAGAACGTGTAATTAATTAAAAGTATGTTATATTGAGCCAATATATGTTAATTTTTGAGAATGTTGAAATGTTTACTCTGGTTTTTAGTTTCATGGATGTTTTACTATTAAAAGTAGTAAATATGGCTGCAAAATGGCCGTAAGAAAACTGTACGCCGTTCTCCCTTTATCGTGAACAGCCTATAGCTGTTGCTTTATATATCCACATTCACTCTAAATAATTTCATTCATATCATATGAATAGTTTTTACTTTGGATATGTAGCCAAAATAGTCAAGTTACTACTTTGACAGGTCCTTGTATGAAAACTATGAAACCGAAAATATATTTTATTTGTGGCAAATTACTACTAACGTAATGTGTTTGAGTTCGCCAGTGTTTGGTTATAATTATAAAGTTACCAATTTTTCGGTGCATAGCAGCCTAAATGGTTCAGGAATTTTGGTTGGTGGATTCAAATGTCATATAACTGGACATTTGAATCAAAGACGGGAACAAAAAACACTTGGTCATATTTATGAGATAATTGTTGGTACTGCAGTACATGGTTCTGTGGAGAATAAATGATAATTTTGTATGAAATATTTTTAAGACAAGCGCGAGAAATAAAGCATAAATAAAGAACAAATGACGACTTCTAGGGAATTATTTACACTTGAGATAACCGCCAGCGTGGTGATAATATTGTCTGCGCCTCTTTGCGCGTGTGGTAGACGTTGTAGTTGGCTAACAGGTTTCCTTCCCGTGTCCTGCATTCCATCACTGCTCCTTCCTTACCTCACGTCGCCCTCGCGAGTGTTCACGTACACCATGGTGAAGTTTTAAGTTCACAGGAAGTGAAAGTCAGTTTGCAGTAAGTCCAGCACAATATCAAAACCGCAACTATCTGTACTACAAGTTTGAAATAGTAAATCCCTGCAGCAATCTAAATTATAGTAATTTATCCTGCGTAATTTATATCTTATATTATTGCTTTATTTTTATTGGGTAATGTACGTACTCTTGATTAAACTCGCAGTCCTATTGGAGGCGCACTAAAGGAAACGGAAGGGAAGCGCTCCACAGTGGAACAATCACATAAATCAAACACGTTATAAGTGGTTAACGTGCCTTCCGCCTTGTGATAGCACGTGCTACCAGGTAAAAATATAGTACCTCTTTCAATATTCTAGCTGTTGTTTTGTGGGTTCCTTAAGTTATATATATATATATATATATATATATATATATATATATATATATATATATATATATACACACACGTAATAAAAAATATTAACTACCAAGTGAATATGCCTTTGTAAACGAAACCACATATTCATACGCTAATTTCTCAAAAATATACAAAAAAATTTAAGTTTTTGGAAGCTGCCACATTGAAGCTCAAAGAAAAAAAACGTTTTACAGTCAAAATTAAATACGAAAACAAAGACTTGAAATATTTTATCTATTTTTAATTTATTTTTATATTTTACAAATTCTCTAAACCATATTAATGATAGCCTATAGATAGTTTTCTGAAGAGCGGAATATTTGATCAAAACTAATTGACAATATCTAACACTTGCTTACTATCAATTAGAGGAATTCCGTTCTGTTTAATAGATTACTTAAATCACATACGTGGCCGTAATACTTAAGCCACAGAGAACTTTGCCGTAATTACTCGCAAATATGAGTTTCGCCGAGGAAAGGCTAATTAATTAAAGCAATAGCTTGTTGTTTATAAATGCCATGCGTTAAAGCTACACTGCAGTCTTTAAAACGTTGGAATGTAAACTTATAATGAGCTTCAGAGTTGTTTTCTAACAAGTGGTTGTTCAACATAACAGAATCAACAAGGAAGTTTTGCCCGTGCTTTTGTTGGTTTGTGGAGGGCAAAATATAAGCAGATATACAACAAGAATTCACACGCTCGTCTATCAGTAGGGCCTACTGGAAAAAATACTGGGGGGGGGGGAGAAGGCAGACGTGGACACATAACTGATATATAATTACCAAAATATGATTTAGAACTACAGATAATGATTTGGTGTTTATATTTGGTAATGTACGTTCTATATAAATATTTCTAAGAAACAAGCTGTTTACACTCCTGCCAGGAGATTGTTTCTTACTTTAATAAACAGCCGGTGGTATTCATGCCGAAGGTTTTGGATAGTTATTTTCATTTTCATTGTCATGTATGTTCATGCGAACTTACGTCTATATTTCTGTTTGTGGGGGAGTAGGATAGATATATATATATATATATATATATATATATATATATATGTGTGTGTGTGTGTGTGTGTGTTTGATACAAATACTCTTTCGATTACAAAAATTCGTAACTCAGGTCGTATATAACGCATAAACGTGAATTTGGTTTCAATGTAAAGAGAAGCTCGAAAATATTTTTATGTGTATGTATGTGATAAATATAATATATGTTTGTGTGTGTGAATGTATATATGTGGGGGGAGCGCGGGCGCATGCATTCTCTTAGTTATAAAATTAATATTTGCCAATTAATATTTTTTAATTAGGACCGTTCATCCAACAATAATAATAAAATGATGATGATGATGACTGTGATTATAATGACGATGGTGAATACAATGATAATTATAACGATTATAATGATGATAACGGTGATGATAACTGTGATGATTATTATGATGGTTATGGCTGTGGTAGTGTACAGTGTACAGCTCGGGTGATTGTGTGAACCTCAGGACTAACACGCGAGGCGAGACTAGGCGAGGATGAAGCTGTTATTGTCTTCCACAGTATGAACATGTGGAGACAACACAACACTCAGTATTGTACACGGGGAAGTACATTGTACCCCCCCTCCCCCCCCCGCCAAGAATAGAACACGGGACCTTCAGACCACCGCGTCAGGAGCGCTAACCACTAGGCGAAGTGATCATACGAGGATTGCTTATAGGGAATATTTCATTTTAACATTTTAGTAATTCGTAGTCCTCTATTTGTTTATAAAAGTTTGAACACACTTTCACTTTGTCACACATATTCAGTGCTTGTTTAAAAAAAAAGTATGAGAGTGAAAATGACATCGTTAAGGGCGCCGTCTACCCGGCCGTGAGAGGCTCACAAGCGACGGAGCAGTAAGGTCGACCTTGAAGCGCGCATCAAATGCCGCGTCGCCTCAATGATCCAAGCGCTGAACTAGCGTGCAAGCTTCCCGCTGAACGGTTTTTACTATTGGACATTAAGCGATGAACATATGTTTTTACTTGTGGAAAGTCCGCAACTAAGTGCAGTGCAGGTTGCAATCTAAGTTTCACATATATCCGGTTAGTGCACTTTGAAGTACGGCAGTCTGAAAAGACCGCTATTAGCCGTGCCGGAGGGCTTAGAAACAGTGTTTTTAATTAACGTGGCGTCTTAACAATGATGTCCCGACCTTGTCTGAAGTGAGTTTTCTTTCCGTACGTTAGCACAATGGGCACACGAGGAATATTTGCGTAGGAAATCCCTGTTTACGAACACACTACAACGCAGCATTTGAAGCGTGGGGTAGGCGGCCGCCATAAGAAATGTGTTGCAAAATGTATTAATAACTTGTTGAACCATAGAACAGTGTTCCGTGATAAATGTCGTTCAGTCGCAGGTAAACATTTCTAATTTTACTTTAGGAGTTTGTAATTGTTAAATGGTCGAATTGATGTACCTATCGTCTATCTAGTTAACAATGTTCATAACACCAAGGTGTAAGTAGCCAAAACAGGAAATGTTCTGTGCACGATAGTCAGCATGTCGCAGGGACATGCAACTTGTATACGTGTATTATTACGTCATACAATAACATTATCGTCACCGCAAGTCGCTTAGAGGCGAGCAGAAACTGTAAACCATTGCACAGTTGTTCCAAGATATGCGCTTAGAGACCGCAATGTATCCGCATATGCCCACACAGTATCACTCCGCTGCGCTGTCTATAGGTAACGTACATGCTAAATACCTCCGGTCACAAGGCGCTCTATTAGTATTATGTATTAGTGCTACATTCCTCTTATTGGTCGCATGCATAGATTACTTCGCGTCATGTTCGTATGAGAGTGTGAACCGCGGTTTATTAAGGTCATATTTTCTACGTACATGCGGTGTAAACTTAAATATCGTGAAAACTCAGTTGTATTCCTGGCTCAGTCGGTTACGGCGCAGGATAAATTGTCGTTAGAAAGGCCATCGGGTCGAACCCAGCCACCCGCACAGCCAAGGAACCATAGCGTGTTTCTAATTATGTGTCTCCCTATGAAGTTAAGATAAGAATCAACTGATACATTACTAAAACCTGAAAGTCAAAACTCGTGGTACGCGCGCGACACTAGTAATTTCTGGCAGACAATTGAAGCAAGGAAATATCTATCCTAAGCAGTATTACCACCCTTGGAAAAAATGTAACTGTGATATTTGTAAGTTGGCACGATTAGAGATCGCATAAGGATTCAAAAACTAAACATACGTGAACTCCCTTGGTATGCTACTTGCTGTATGCCATTCAACAGCGATAGTTCCGGTACCGTAAGTTCTGCACGAACTTGGTTCGGCATATTCGAGCTTTACGAGCTTTCCGGGTTACGAGTGTTGATGACCGTGGACTTATTACTTGTTGCATGTTTCGTCGCTGACGATACGAGCCCCGACTTGAGGTTCACGCAAACAAGAGAGAGACGTAACTATGGCGCCCAGCTGTGGCGTCGCAACGCTGGTCATGTTCCACGTCTGTGGTTCCAGCCACTGGGCTAGATCACTGTTCACGGCACATTGAAGAAGACTGCCAGAGTATCAATTATATTTAGTTACTGGTCATTAACGCCGCTTGCTTAATGGTCCGAGGTGCTTGTAGGGCGTTTCTAGTGCCACTTTAACTAATTAGTCTAATTATTGTGAGGCAGGTTCGCGTACCACGTGTCAGCACTATCACTCCGCCATATTTGTTCACTTATAATATCTTATTTCGTGCAAGGCCGTTTTCTTCCCGCAACCCATACATACAGAAATCTGTCATTGTCTTCGATGAAAACGGCTCTTTGGCTAGTTGCGGTTAATTTTTACTGTCTTCGCTATATTTACTTCTGTGTGTGCGAGATGGAAGATACAAAGTACCTTTGAGGTCCTGAGTGGACTAACGACTTATGCCAGTTTAAGTCGTTAATACATCAATTATAAATTTACATTTGCCAAACTTTGGTCTATGCACAGTAAACAAATGGTTTCCCTCAGACAATAATATATGGAGGGATACCATTATATAAAGGCGACTACATTCATTTACCAGGACTTCAAAAAATTTTAACTGAATTATCTCAAGCCGCCATTTTGTAACTTAAGTCGTTAGTCCACTCAGGTCCTCATTATTGTAGTTCAGTTTCATGAGGAAAACATTCAAGAGCCAAAAGTGGCGAAAATGCAACCCTGGTTTTTGTATAGACGGTTACTCTACACATTTAATTAAGTTTCTGACATTCAGAGGGAAATATCGTTTACAGCAGGATGGTTATAAAACTATTTATGTTCGTTTTTACGAAATATTATTTTACGTGCCCTATTATCGAGAAGTTCTTGCAGTTGCAGAAGTTATATATTAAATTATACAGAAACTATTTTTTGTTCTTAAACCTCCTCTCCAACTTAAAACATCCTACCAACAAGAAAGTTAAGCTAACATATGTACCTACTACATTTTCATTCCGGCATATTTTAAATACATTCTGGTTATAACGCAAATATGTCTATCTGGTACCGAAACGTATGTGACAAAATATCTCTGTAAGCGTAAACGTATGCAAATACATTATTTGCAATAAATTAATGTAGAATAAAGTAAAAGCAAATTCAGAGTGCAAATTCATATTATATAATTTTGTTGTACATACCACGTATTGTATGTTTATAAATAATAACATTAAACTATTTATTACACGCCATTCACAGTTCGGGGGCACTTGAAATACGAGACGTCTAATGTATATATATATATATATATATATATATATATATATATTAACACAAGTAAAGTGTGAAAATACACAATTGATAGTATTTCATCCACGCGATAAGCGCTGATATTAAGATTTGTCTTATTTGAATTTTTGCTGAGATAAAATTCTGAGAAGAAAATTTTGGAAAGTATTATTAGACAGTCTACTTTTTTTGCAGTCTCTTCTTAACTATTAATGTATCACACTTTGAACACAAAATGTTATACAAGTTACTTACTAAATTAATTACGCCCTAATATTACAAAAAAAAAGTGTTTAGTTTTCCAGCATGCATAGTAGTGCGAGTTAAACAGAATATCATCTGCAATTTCACTTTGCACGCATATTTAGCAGAATTTCAAACAAACGAATAACTAAATGATCTGATGACAAGCCCTAAGAAGGCAGTGTACTTTTACTGATAACACTTGTAGGGAAATTTCGAGGAACTTAGTTATAATATCCTTGTAGCGATTATGCTTAAAACTATACATCATGAATTTCAGAAGTTATATGTACTGTCACATTATTAGCAGTTTAGTTTTATACATTAGGACATTAATGATGTTATTATAACTTATTAAACACATGTGTGTTGTACAAGCCCCTTAATTTTCTCCTTAATCAGTATACAGGCTGAGCCAGAACAGAGAGCGTTTACTATGGTTTGTGACAGTCTAAAAATATTTCAGTTAATTTATCCGTAAGGTAAATATATTGAGAGTAATGCTACTCTGAAAATATACTTTAAAACATAAATTCTTTAAATACAAAACTAAAAGCGACTTTATATTTAGATGGACATGTTTAGTTGTTCCGAGGTATAGAAGTGCTGAAACAGTGAGAACGACAATGAACGCACATAACGCCTTCCACTAGCCTCTAGGTGCAAGTCATTGAACTGTCATCCTTGGTGATAACTTGCCTGTGTGAGATATTCAGCGGTGACCTATCATTGTATGACGCTATATTAAATATAAAGGTCTGTTGTATACTCCTGTGCCGTTCTAAATATACTGCAGGATGATTTTTGTACCTGACAAGGTCTGCAAAAGTAATATATTATCACCATTTTCGACATCTAGGAAAAATTGACGCATACTGAGCAGTTTCTGGATAAACTCCATCTACCCTGGCTCTGTACTATCACTACCGTCAGCGCAGGCTACCTTCTGGAGCAACTAACTGTGTCTAAACTATTTGTGTTCAAGTAGTATGTACAGATATTACATTTTAAACTACATATGGGCAGCATTGCTCTTTCTATATTCACTTCAAGTACAAATCGTCAGAAACCATTTTCGACAAGCTCATCGCCGTGGTTCGCTCCTTATACCTGACAGTAACTTGAATCATCTGGGCTGCAGTACAAGGCTTTTATTATGACTTACCATAGTATTACATCACCTTTACTCGTGTTAACACTCGTTGGTCCCAAAATATACACAATACTACCGTACAATCATAAAAAATTTCAAATAGGCTACTTTCAGTGTTAAATTAACAATAGGCCTAAATCTAATCAAGTGCAATTTAAATATTTGGTTTTGATTTATTCAATGATGTGGGAAAATGTAACGCCATCTAGCAACAGAAAAAAAATATTCATTGATAAATTGTTTTGAAAAAAATGTTTAATATCGCATTTACAGATATTACCCTTTAAAAACATTGTCAGTGTCTTGTATGAAAGTATTTTTCCATATTTTATTACATCAGTTATATTCAAAATTGATAGATGGAGAAGTAATATTTTTAATAATTGTTGTTCGTCATTTAATCTACGTGGCTTCAAGTTAGATACGCAGATCTCTTAGGCGGGTCCATATTCACGTAAACCACTTCGGTCAATCAAATACACAAGACCTTGAGAAGCAAGTTCTAAAGCAAGCGGAGTTCTCATACATAGCTCCATTTTTAAAAAGTCACAACATAACAAACACATTCACTTTGACACAGCTCATGTTTTGCGTTTATTTACCTATTTATCATTCATCATATCAAAACATTTATTCTATGCAATAGTTTCTTTTGCCTTCCATACATTTTCTTAGGTCATCGTCAGCCTAGTTACTATAAATAGATGGTGAAAATATTTAGAAATTTGTGAATGTGATATAATTTTCGAAGCCACGATAGACAAAAACGTAAATTCGTTCAGTTTCACAATTTAAGTGAGCCAAATAATGCAAACAAGTTGAGGGACAAATGCACACTAGTGGAATATATATTAATTGTTCATGCAGCACACGTGTATAGCCATGGATATGTGACTGTAACGCTATAACTTATCAATGTAGCTCTTAGAAATTTACTGCTTATGCGTCAGAAAAGTCAATTTAGTTCATGTTATCATTTAATGCTTCGTAAAGTTTAACATTATAACACGTGTGTTTGTATGTTGCGGTTGCAGACGACCAGGCTAAGACCAGAACAACTTCAATCTGTGATATAATTTTTCGAAGAAGTAATTTTTTATGTCACAACATTCTAGAGAAAAAATAAGTAAGAAATGTATTTTTACCACGCTCCAGTTTATACATAAAAAACATGGAAAAAGTTATCTGCATCATCTCGGCTGTGGCATCAAGGGAAAGTGGGAAATATATTTGCCGTTAAGTTTCAAGTCCTGAGAAAAACGAATCCATTCTCCCACTGTAAAAATAAAGCTCTTAATCCTTTTTTATGGACGACGCCTGGTGTAGTGTAGCCTCGAAGCTGTTGTTTCTGTTTCGTGGGTGGGATCACGTGTGCCGTATTTTCATTGCTGAAGCTGGTCGCAGTTTTGTTTCCTGGAGCTGTACACAGCAGTCTCTCTCTGAATATAGCAAAACAAGCCACTCTAGCTTGGCTTACAGTTTCATACTGAACTGACTACTGTGTGAAATTTAAGAACAGTGCTGACCAAACTGACAGTTTAATATTCGTTATTTTATCTGTATAAGTTAACTTACTGGAAAAGTCATATCGTTACTTCATCTATTATTACTGAAACCGTTTTGGAAATATTTTACCAATCAATTGCTTTTTAGTCGCTTACACAACCTGGTTGTTCCATTCTCTTTTAACATGCAATGTATGACAGAAGTCTTTCTTTTCACTTATATCATACATTACATTACTGTATATTATTTTTTATTATATTATGTTATATTATATTATAATGTATTATATTATGATGTATTATATTATATTATAATGTGTTATTTTTATATTATAATGTATTATATTATGATGTATTATATTATATTATAATGTGTTATTTTTATATTATAATGTATTATATTACATTATATTATATTATATTATATTATATTATATTATATTATATTATATTATATTATATTATATTATATTATATTATATTATATTATATTGAATTATATTATTTTAACGTTAATTTCCTATTATGATCGTAGCTTACATGAAAATCAACAATCACTGAATGCAAATTTAACCAAGAAGCCGGAAATTGTTCTGGATGATATCCTATTATGATAATCTAAACCAAGTTACTAGAACCCTGTACGTGTATATCGACAAGTTGTGTAGACAAACAGCTGACGTGACTCCCATTGTACCGCTACGGCTGGGTTGATTAATGTTGTCAGTTCTGCCCCAACAATAATTTCAAAACCCGATATGTTTCGAATCCGGTAAGTCATTGTCAAGTGTGTCGTTTACACTTTTATGTCATTTAAGCTTATGGACTTGTACAACTTCGAGAAGTTAACAAACAATAATATTAATACATTTTAAACAAATTGGATGTCTTGTATTAATGATATTTCATAGTGTTTGTCTTGCGGAACATTCACTGTGGAGATAAGGCAGGTCTTCCATCTCGCGGACTTGTAACGTAGGTTCTGACCTCGACATCAGCTACGCAGACAGCAGTCAGATTGTTTTCACTGCTCTCAGCTGACACAAAGAAAAGTCTTTCTCTCGGCCTGTGATGGAGGAGTCTGAAAAGAAAGAAAAAGCAGTTTAAGTTAACGACCACTTCAAAGTAACTTAGACAATATAAATGTTTATTATTCGAGTAACTGTGAAGTAACGGATAACTGTTGCAGAAGTTTTAAAAAAAATGCTTTTATTTAAGTTCATTGGCGTACATATCTCAAAGAGAGCAAATATTTAAGGTCATCATACTCTTTAGTTTCAACTTTTTAGCGATAATAATATTTTGCGCATAAACGAAAGGAAATATCACAAATCTGTCTGCCAATTTTGTTTAAAATTGTCTTCTCCACGTTGGCTGATTTTTTCAAGGCAGTTAATACTATAGTTTTAGCTAAATATGTAATTAGTGAAATTTCTGTTACTTGACTTTTTAGTCAAAACTGTATAATTTCTTGCATTGAAAATTAATTAGCTATTTACACAAAATCCATTATAAATAAAATATTTTATATCTTCTCTCGTTTAAGCTTAAAATAATAGTTATCGTAAAAAGAGTAGAAACTAAAGAGCATGGCCTTAAGATACGAAATGATTTACTTATTGCATATAACGGTCATATGAATACGAAGAACTGCTTAACTACACATTTTAATTTATTTCATTACACTGTCTCATTATGCTGTTACAACTTGTTCTTTAAAACGTAGAGCGGTGAAGCGTTTAGTAAGAATGTGATTCTTATTTATATCAGTGTTTTAGTTTATTATTAATGTTACGGTGTAATTACGAATTATTGTATTCCCCGCTTGTGATGCTTTCTCAACAACGACGAACCATGGTTTGGTCATGAACTTCACAGAAAATTGCCGTCATATTTTTAACGTTCTCAAATAAGTTATTTTCTAGTATTCACAAGATTGTCGTACACTTAAGTGTTCTACGTGACGGTTGTAGAAGCTAGTCCTCACACCGTCAATCTTCCATTAAGCTTGCACCATCAACGAACAGAGATGATTAAGTGCTCCGCTTACCCGCGCATTACAGGCTCAGGAGCAACGAAGCTATAAGGGCGACCATGAAGCGAGAATCAAATGCCGCATCGCCAAACGAGCCAAACACTGAACTAGCGTACAAGATGTCTGCCAATCCATTTTTACAATGGGATTTTAAGCCGCATATAATTTTATTACTGGAAGGTCTGTAACAAAGTTCACTGTACGTTTCGATTTGAGTGTCGCATCCAGTTAGTATAATTTGAAGTAAGATAGTCTGAAGAGTCTGTTTTTTGCTATTCTAAATGCTTCGAAAAAGTGTTTTAATGAGCATGATGCCAGAACAATAAAGTTCTGACCTTGTCTGAATTGCGTTTTTTTTTCGTACGTTGGCACCATGGTCACACGTGCAATAGTTTCATAGAAAAACTAGTAGGCGGTGCCCTTAAGAATCATCTGGAGAGTTTCGCGCCCGCTGTAAATACAGTCTGCAGACGCCGAGTAGGCAGTGATAGTTTGGCGCTTAGCCAGAGTGCAGTAAGTATCGTTAAGCGACTGCAAGGCAGACAGCAGCAGCAGAGAAGACTATAGCGGAGTCAGAACGACAGCAAAGAGACGGCAAAGTAGTAGCGTGAGTAGCGACTGTGATTGGCTAGGAGTGGTGACAGGAGAGCTATAGAGAGTGCCGACAGTGCATGTGTGTGTAGGACGGACGAGATGGTTAGACTGGTAGAGAAGACGTTTACTGCATATGATAGGACATTGTAGTAGATTGACAAGTGTTACTAATTGAATGTTACAACCGCCGTTTGTAAAAATATGATGTGCTGTGATTATTACATACAGATATTTACTTATGCAATCGCTTGGCTCAGTAGTTTCGCTCCTTGCTAGATGTCTCGGGTTCGATTTCCGGTTAGTTACCTCCCCAAGTTGAGATAAGGTAAGTGGTCTTTAAGTCTCGTTGACGAGGTCATTGTAGATTATGGTCGGCCATGGCCTTTGTTAGGGAACTATCCTAACATTCGCCTGGAGCGATCTCAGGAAGCCATGGGAAACAGAAATCAGGAAAGGTGGAGCCAGGGTCGTACCCGGGTCCTCTCGAGTGTGAGTCCAGCGTGTTATAGTTGCACCATCTCGCTCAGTTCCCAGGTTCAGTACTGTCTTCAGTACTGAGTGTAGTGTTATGTACATACTGCGGGAGACAATGACGAACCAAGCAGCTTCCTCCTCGCCTAGTCGAACCTCAGGTGTTTCCTCTCTGGTCTTAACAACCACCCAGCCTCTTCATCTCGTCATATCATATTTATTTACGGGATTATCACTCAAATAAAACACAGTTTATAGGATCTGTAACAATCAACAGCCTGCCTTCGCTCTGTAACTAAATGTTTCATTCCATCTCCTGTACCAAGCCTATTAATACTTCCTCATTGACATGTCGAATACGTATTTATACTTGTATATTCCCAATTTAGTTAATTACCTAACGAATGTGAATGAAGCAATAAAGGCGTATGCATTGTTTTAAAGCTGAGGGCGTATTCAGGCGTGTGCATGGCGTGTATGCTGTGAACGAAGGCCACGTGGTCATGTGACGAGGAAGGTATACAGGAATAGTTATATATGTGATGCCTGCGTGTGCTGGAAACTAGAGCGCCTAGACTTCACATGGAAGATCTGCTGTCTTCTTGTTACTAACGAGCATCTTCGCCTGCAGACTTGCTGTGTGCCACGCCTGGCTCGCCACGTCACAAGACGTCTTTGCTACGTCCTCTGTGGTTGGTTGTCCTGGGTGGAGGGAGGGGCAGCGAGGTAGAGCTGGTAAGTGCAGGGCCGTGTCTCAGACTTCTACTGGAGAGCTTCTGCACGTCTGTCTATCTCGCGAGAATTATCTTGGACCAAGTGGATTTCCTCTCCACCGCAAGAGAATTAGGCGAGAATCCACTGTCGTTATTCATTTTATTCAATAAATATTATCTTCACTGGCTTTAAAATGCATCCCTTCCTTTCAGGCAATAGTACCGTTTCCCTAAAAATAGTTTATTGCAATATTAAGTCAATGACACGTTACAACGCGTAAATTGCAAAAATTTTTAATTTTATGTTTGAACGAAATAGCGTTAATTCTACAGACGTGACTAGTGACTATAGTATCCTCCTCTGAAAGTGTTTTGGCTTGAATAGTATTCTCATAACTACATGTACAATTCATAATTTTCACGGTACGATAGCATGCACACAACGAGAATCAAACGATCTTAAGGGCGCGACTACCGCTATTTTCATCATTTTTTTAATTTTTACCAGATATTTTTTATCTGATTTTAGACATAAAATGTGAATAAATTTGGCTCTAATGAAATTTTTTTATCTCTCATAGTTTTCACGTAATGGCTTGTTAAAGTCATATTTTGCATGTTTCCGTTTTAACGACTACTACTATTTTTAAAAAATGCTGAAACTGAAAATAAACGTGTAAAAAATTCAATAAATGTTTTTAATACAAATAATTTGTATTCTTTATTTTTATGAGCATGGCATTGTAGCCTGCAATGTCTTTATCCACTGCGATTTTTTTTTAGTTTGGTATATCAGTTGGTTTTAGTGTAGTCGTTAAAACGGAAACAAGCAAAATATGACTTAACAAGCCATTACGCGAAAACTATGAGAGGTAAAAAGTTTCACAAGACCCACATTTTGTCACATTTTGTGTCTAAAACAAGAAAAAATATCTGGTACAAATGAAAATTAAAAACATGGTGATGAAAATTGTGGTATACTGCGCCCTTAAGGGTGCTGCCTACCTCGGAGCCCCGGCGGAGAAAGAATAGGGTTTTACATGTGAAATATTTTCAATGACACTCGGTCACCTTTTGTGTTATTGCTTCCGGACGAAAACCATTTTCTGCACCGAGAAAAGGAGAATATTGCTACGTAAATAAAATTGTAGAAAGAAATTATGAATAGCTATTTTCGTATGTTTATTTTTTTGTGTGTAAAAATAATTTTTTTGGCCACAATTTTCAGGATATTGATAAAAACTGCCTAATCGATCCATAGCACTGTACGCGGCACCGAGACAAACAAAAAAGTCAGTGGTGGCATATATGTAACTTCAACCATTACTAAGCCAGGCGGAAAATAATTTAACCTATAAAACCCTATACTTGCTCCCGCCGTGGCTTCAAGGTAGGCAGCGCCCTTAATGGAATAATTTAAAATTAAATTATATATCACAGGCTATTTAGCTCTAATTTATAAAAACATGAAATACTTATTTTTTTGTGTTCCACAAATATGTTCTTTGTATTTTTAAAACTTTTAGAACAGGTACTACCGTGATTATGTAATGTTTTTGAAAAGTATTTCATTTCACTAAGTCGGTCGGTGTAAGTGGCGTTTATGCTGACGTTAGATCCAGATATTACACTTTGACGTGCAATTGCGGGAATAAAGTTCAAGCTAAAAAAAATAACGTATGAGAAAATTGTAGTCACTAGTGTCATTTCAAAGTTAATATTATTTCGTAAAATATAAAATTGTCGCTTTTTTCACTTAAAAAGCCAAATGGCGCAATTTGTTCACAGATTCATTCATTTTTTCGTTCAGTTTGCATTCTATATCGCATTCTGGGTTAAAGAACTTATCCATTTATGACTATATACATAAATACTATTTTCCGTTAGCAATTCAGTAGTACAATTTACATTTAAAAACAATTTTTTACAATAACATCAACTATTAAATCAATAAATACTGTTAGCTTTGCACTGGCATCATTTAGTCCTTTATTTCTGTAAAATTATAAATACATTTACTCTCAAACAAATCAATACTGCATCTATGACAAGTTTTAAAATAATTTTATAACTATTATATTTTGTAATGTATTGTACAAATACATACCCGAGTGAAAAACCAAATTTTATTAAATTTGTTTGTACGTTGCATTATCCTTAATGTATATTGTATGTTTGTGAGAACAAGAAGAGCAGGAGAAATAAGTAAGGGTGAACCACGTACACGTATCAATTACATCATAACCTCTACGCGCAAGGCACAGACCTGGTGTCCATTCCTTCCGGTGTAGCCTCACCTATAGCCACACTTCCAGCGGTGACCTCATCAGATCCTGGTGTAATAAATTAAGTAATATGTGCTAAGTACTTGTCTCGAGATTTATATCTCGTGCAGCGAAATTTTCCTTCTTCAAAATTATAATGATAATATCGTTGCTATAGCGAAATGAAATATATTCAGATTTAATAAAAAGACGTATTTGACACTAAAGATTGAACCAGTGTCAAATTTTTGTACGATAAATATTTCACAATTCTATAAATGCTGATCCTAGCACTCTTATTTTAAAAAATATAAAAATGCTCTTCTTCATTTGGATGAAATATTTGAACAAAAAGCTGTAAGCGATATGTTAAAATAGCATGTACTTCCGCGTGTCTAAGTAAATAAAAAAAACTGGTTTTATCGGATCTTCCTCAGTTCACTTGTTTTCGAAGAATCCTTGCATAACATTAAAAGACAAAACCAGGAAGCCAGATGGGCAAACGAGTTTCCCATTATAACTTGATATAATAATTTTGAAGGCGATTACTTTCCTTAATGACTTACTCGGGGAAAAATGTATATTTTATAAATGTATTTGCGTTAGGACTAATGTACCGGAGTTTGTTGGTCGAATTCAGATTTATCTGTACCTGGTAAAATTGTTTCCTAACACGCATGGGTCCACTTAACAAATTAGTCTTCAACAGTCAAAGTAATACTGAATGGTGCGTGCGATGTAGTTTATGTTGAAAGTTGTGATATAATGCACATTTAATTTACTAACAGTTTTGATTTGCAATCTTCCTTTAACACATTTTACAACTACAAAAGAAGTATATATTAAAATTAATGCATGTCTTTATTATAGTAATTAAGTAGCTGGATAGTATTAACGTATTGAGGTTATTAAATCAAATTTTAAATGTTTTTCTGCTGAAACTAACAATAAAATAACTTTGACAACAAAAACGGAAAGCTCAGCTTTCGGGACATACTTTTACTCTAGTCAACAATATTGATTGATAAAATTAGTCAAACAATACCTAAATAATTACGAAAACATTTTAGTTTTTATTCTTTCCCAAATGAATGATATGACGTGCAACACTTATTCTATAGTGCACGCTCTGAAAGCATGTGTGAACTTGTCAAATCTCCACAAACATCTCGTTAATGCAGTTGCAGGGCCGGTTTCATTTATAGAATACGTAACTTCTAGCGAATAACCACAGTGGGCACTCTACAAGGACCCATGTGCTGTTTTATCAATTATTCTGTTTAACAAACCAATGCGTTCACTTTATGAGACTTGCAGTGTCGTGAAACATTTGTATATGTATAGACAGGGATGTGGTAAATACATAGCTAGAGATGATGGTATATCGCGAAAACAATTTCGGCCGACATACCCTTGTTTCTTGTAACATATATCACTGGCTGATGTAGGTCTGACCCAACGTATCTATTTACAGACGAGCAACAGGCATCAAATATTATAATAGCAGGATTCTTATTGGCTTAGTCAAATATGGTAACAGCCTCAAGTACAAGCTAAAGCCAGTAATATTCTGGTAAGATGAAAGTGTGTTGAAACACAACAAATAGTCAAGTTTTCCCGCGACAAACCACCATCTCTAGTAATCATCCCTATCCTATTTTCTGAGTCAAATTACGTAGTATATGTCGCTGCTGATCAAATTACAATTTAAAAACAATAAGTACTCCATGTTAAAATTACCTGAATCAGAATAATAAAATTACATCAGTTCATTCTATATAATTTAAATACTATACACTCTGAACACACTTCTTTTGCATTATAGAAGTTTTGTTGTGGCAAAAAATTTTAAGTATGAACTACTGCAAAGTAATTTCACCAAAAAAATTGTAAATACTGAAATGCAATAAATATAACAAATTACGCTAGCATTAAATACTAGAGTAGTAGACTTAATGATGAAGTTAGTTGTTTCATTGTAAACATACTTTCTGTGAAAAAAAAACTGACTTTCTACAAAGAAAATAAGACGTTCCAAAATAAACAGCTTGCGGAAATATGTAAATAACGACAGATATATAGATGTTAAGCTTTTGTGTGCTGTGATGATAGAACATATACAACAGACATTGGAGACGGCCACTTAACCGGCTCTTAACAACAGACCTCACAGACGGCCACTTAACCGGCTCTTAACAACAGACCTCACAGACGGCCACTTAACCGGCTCCTAACAACAGACCTCACAGACGGACACTTAACCGGCTCCTAACAACAGACCTCACAGACGGCCACTTAACCAGCTCTTAACAACAGACCTCACAGACGGCCACTTAACCGACTCCTAA
>PNEQ01079346.1:0-32735 GCA_003012365.1 Medauroidea extradentata
AGAGCCAGTTTGGCTTGGAGAGGTCCACCATTACTTTACTCTTGTTGTGGTGGCTGAGGTAGCGGGCGTAGTGTTTATAGAACGTGTGAGAAAGGCAACAAGATATAGGCGAACATGTTGGTAGGTGGTTGCAAGCTTAGATGGACTACAGGGAAACTGCATGGAGAGAGCCAGTTTGGCTTGGAGAGGTCCACCATTACTATACACTTGTTGTGGCGGCTGAGGTAGTGGACGTCGTGTTTATAGAACGTGTGAGGAATGCAACAAGATGGAGGATATCATGCTGGCAGGTTGTTGCAAGCTGAAATGGATTACAGGGTCACTATAGGGAGAGAGCCAGTTTGTCTTGGTGAGATCCACCATTACTATACACTTGTTGTGGCGGCTGAGGTAGTGGACGTCGTGTTTAAAGAACGTGTGAGGAAGGCAACCAGATGGATGATATCATGCTGGCCGGTGGTTGCAAGCTGAGATGGTTTACAGGGACACTATAGGGAGAGAACCAGTTAGGCTTGGAGAGGTCCACCATTACTTTACTCTTGTTGTGGTGTCTAAGGTAGCGGGCGTAGTTATTTTAGAATATTTGATGCGTGCATCAAGATGGAGGATATCATGCTGGTATGTGTTTGCAAGCCTAGATGGACTACAGGGACACTATAGGGAGAGAGCCAGTTTGGCTTGGTGAGATCCACAATTACTTTCCTCTTGTTGTGGCGGCTGTGTTAGAGGGCGTAATGGTTATAGAACGTGAGAGGAAGGCAACAAGATGGAGGCGATCATGCTGGTAGGTGGTTGCAAGCTAAGATGGACTACAGGGAAACTGCATGGAGAGAGCCGGTTTGGCTTGGAGAGGTCCACTATTACTTTACTCTTGTTGTGGTGGCTAAGGTAGCGGGTATAGTGTTTTTAGAACGTGTGAGGTATGCATCAAGAAGCGATCATGCTGGTAGGTGGTTGCAAGCTTAGATGGAATACAGGGACACTGCAGGGAGAGAGCCAAATTGGCTTGGAGAGGTCCACCATTACTTTACTCTCGTAGTGGTGGCTAAGGTAGCAGGCGTTGTGTTTTTAGAACACATGGGGAAGGCATCAGGATAGAAGCGGTCATGCTGGTAGTTGATTGCAAGCCCAGATGCACTACAGGGACACTATAGGGAGAGAGCCAGTTTGGCTTGGAGAGGACCACCATTACTTTACTCTAGTTGTGGTGGCTAAGGTAGCGGTCGTAGTGTTTTTAGAACGTGTGAGGAAGGCATCAAGATAGAAGCGATCATGCTGTTGTTGGTTGCAATCTTAGATGGACTACAGGGACACTATAGAGGGAGAGCCATTTAGGCTTGGAGAGGTCCACCATTACTTTACTCTTTTAGGGTGGCTAAGGTAGCGGGCGTAGTGTTTATAGAACGTGAAAGGAAAGCATCAAGATAGAAGCGATCATGCTGGTAGTTGGTTGCAATCTTTGATGGACTACAGGGACACTATACGGAGAGAGCCATTTAGGCTTGGAGAGGTCCACCATTACTTTACTCTTGTTGTGGTGGCTAAGGTAGCGGGCGTAGTGTTTTACAACATGTGAGGAAGGCATCAAGATAGAAGCGATCATGCTGGTAGTTGGTTGCAAGCTTAGATGGAATACAGGGATACTATAGGGAGAGAGCCAGTTTGGCTTAAGAGAGGTCCACTATTACTTTGTTCTTGTTGTGGTGGCTATGGTAGCGGGCGTAGTGTTTTTAGAACGTGTGAGGAAGGCAACAAGATAGAAGCGATCGTGCTGGTAGTTGGTTGCAAGCTTAGATGGAATACAGGGACACTGCAGGGAGAGAGCCAGTTTGGCTTGGAGAGGTCCACCATTACTTACTTTTGTTGTGGTGGCTAAGGTAGCGGGCGTAGTGTTTTTAGAACATGTGAGGAAGGCATCAAGATAGAAGCGAACATGCTGGTAGTTGGTTGCAAGCTTATATGGACTACAGGCACACTATAGGGAGAGAGCTAGTTTGGCTTAGAGTGGTCCACCATTACTTTACTCTTGTTGTGTTGGCTAAGGTAGCGGCCGTTGTGTTTTTAGAACATGTGAGGAAGGCATCAAAATAGAAGCGATCATGCTGGTAGTTGGTTGCAAGCTTATATGGACTACAGGGACACTATAGGGAGAGAGCCATTTAGGCTTTGAGAGGTCCACCATTACTTTACTCTTGTTGTGGTGGCTAAGGTAGCGGGCGTAATGTTTATAGAACGTGAACGGAAGGCATCAAGATAGAAGCGATCATGCTGGTAGTTGGTTGCAATCTTAGATGGACTACAGGGACACTATAGGGAGAGAGCCATTTAGGTTTGGAGAGGTCCACCATTACTTTACTCTTGTTGTGGTGGCTTAGGTAGCGTCCGTTGTGTTTTTAGAACATTTGATGCGTGCATCAAGATTATGGCGATCATGCTGGTAGGTTGTTGCAAGCTTAGATGGACTACAGGGACACTATAGCAAGAGAGCCAGTTTGGCTTTGTGACATCCACCATTACTTTACTCTTGTTGTGGTGGCTAAGGTAGCGGGCGTTGTGTTTTTATAACATGTGAGGAAGGCATCAGGATAGAAGCGGTCATGCTGGTAGGTGGTTGCAAGCTTAGATGGAATACAGGGACACTGCAGGGAGAGAGATAGTTTGGCTTGGAGAGGTTCACCATTACTTTACTCTTGTAGTGGTGGCTAAGGTAGCGGGCGTTGTGTTTTTAGAACATGTGAGGAAAGCATCAGGATAGAAGCGGTCATGCTGGTAGTTGGTTGCAAGCTTAGATGGACTACAGGGACACTATAGGGAGAGAGCCAGTTTGGCTTGGAAAGGACCACCATTACTTTACTCTTGTTGTGGTGGCTAAGGTAGCGGGCGTAGTGTTTATAGAACGTGTGAGAAAGGCAACAAGATATAGGCGAACATGCTGGTAGGTGGTTGCAGGCTTAGAGGGACTACAGGGAAACTGCATGGAGAGAGACAGTTTGGCTTGGAGAGGTCCACCATTACTATACACTTGTTGTGGCGGCTGAGGTAGTGGACGTCGTGTTTACAGAACGAGTGAGGAAGACAACAAGATATAGGCGAACATTCTGGTAGGTGGTTGCAAGCTTAGATGGACTACAGGGAAACTGCATGGAGAGAGCCAGTTTGGCTTGGAGAGGTCCACCATTACTTTACTGTTGTTGTGGTTGCTGAGGTAGCAGGCGTAGTGTTTATAGAACGTGAGAGGATGGCATCAAAATGGAGGCGATCATGCTGGTAGGTGGTTTGCATGCTTAGATGGACTACAGGGACACTTCGAGCAGAGAGCCAGTTTGGCTTGGTGAGAACCACCATATCTATACACTTGTTGTGGCGGCTGAGGTAGCGGACGTAGTGTTTATAGAACGTGAGAGGAAGGCATCAAGATGGAGGCGATCGTGCTGGTATGTGGTTGCATGCTTAGATGGACTACAGGGACACTTCAGGCAGAAAGCCAGTTTGGCTTGGTGAGAGCCTTCATTACTATACACTTGTTGTGGCGGCTGAGGTAGCGGGCGTAGTGTTTAAAGAACGAGAGAGGAATGCATCAAGATGGATGTGCTCATGCTCGTAGGTGGTTGCATGCTTAGATGGACTACAGGGACACTGCAGGGAAATATCCAGTTTGGCTTTGTGAGATCCACCATTTCTATACACTTGTTGTGGCGTATGAGGTAGCAGGCATATTGTTTATAGAACGTGAGAGGAAGGCATCAAGATGAAGGCGATCATGCTGGTATGGGGTTGCATTAGTAGATGGACTATAGGGACACTTCAAGCAGAGAGCCAGTTTGGCTTGGTGAAATCCAACATTACTATACACTTGTTGTGGCGGCTGAGGTAGTGGACATAGAGTTTATAGAACGTGTGAGGCGTGCAACAAGATGGAGGAGATCATGCTCGTAGGTGGTTGCAAGCTTAGATGTACAACAGGGACACTGCAGGGAAGAGCCAGTTTGGCTTGGTGAGATCCATCATTAATATACACAGGGAGTGATTCTGGGTAACCATCTGGCATTCACAGGGAGTGATTCTGGATATCCATCCGGCGTTCACAGCTAGTGATGATGGATAACTATCCGGCAACCACAGGGAGTGATTCTAGATAACCATCCGGCATTCACAGGGAGTGATTCTGTATAACCATCCTGCATTCACAGGGAGTGATTCTGGATAACCATCCGGCATTCACTGGGAGTGATTCTGGATACCCATTGAGCATTCACAGAGAGTGATTCTGGATAAACATCCGGCATTCAGAAGTGATTGTGGATAACCATTCAGCATTCACAGGGATTGATTCTGGATAACCATCTGGCATTCACAGGGAATGATTTTGGATAACCATACGGCATTCAGGAGTGATTCAGGATAACCATCCAGCATTCACAGGGAGCGATTCTGGATAACCATCCGGCATTCAGGAGTGTTTCTGGATAACCATTTGGCATTCACAGGGTGTGATTCTGGATAACCATCTGGCATTGGAGCGAGTGATTCTGGATAACCATCCGGCATTCCGGATTTATTCTGTATAACCATCCGGCATTCACAGGGAGTGATTCAGGATAACGAACCGGCATTCTTGAGTGATTCTGAATAACCATCCGGCATTAAGGAGTGATTCTGAATAACCATCCGGCATTCACAAGGATTGATTCTGGATAACCATCAGGCATTGAGAGCGAGTGTTTCTGGATATCCATTCGGCAATTAAGAGTTATTCCTAACAAACATCCGGCATTCACTGGGAGTGGTTCTGGATAACCATCCGGAATTCACAGGGGGTGATTCTAGATAATCATCCGGCATTCAGGATTGATTCTGGAAAACCATCCGGCATTTAGGAGTGATTCTGGATTACCATTCGGCATTCAGGAGTGATTGTGATTAACCATCCGACATTCTCAGGGAGTGATTTTGGGTAACCATCCGGCATTTACAGCGGGTGTTACTGGATAACCATCAGGCATTCACAGGGAGTGATTCTGGATATCCATCCGGCATTCACAGGGAGTGATTCTTGATATTCATCCGGCATTCATAGGGAGTGATTCTAGATAACCATCTGGCATTCACAGGGAGTGATTCTGGATAACCTTTCGGCATTTTGGAGTGATATTGGATAACCATTTGGCGTTCACAGCTAGTGATATTAGATAACCATCCGGCATTCACAAGGAGTGATTCTGGATAACCATCCGGCATTCACAGGGAGTGAATCTGGATAACCATCCAGCATTCACATGAAGTGATTTTAGATAACAATCCGGCATACACAGGGTGTGATTCTGGATAACCATCCAGCATTCACAGGGAGTGATTCTGGATAAACATCCGGTATTCAGGAGTGACTACTGATAACCATCTGGCAATCACAGTGAGTGATTCTGGATAACCATCCGTCATTCACAGGGAAGGATTCTGGATAATCATCCAGCATTCACTGGGAGTGATTCTATATATCCATCCGGCATTCACAGGGAGTGATTCTAGATAACCATCCGGCATTCACAGGGAATGGTTCTGGATAACCATCCGGCATTCACAGGGAGTGATTCTGGATAAGCAATCAGGCATTCAGGAGTGATTCCTGATAACCATCCGGCAATCACAGGCAGTGATTCTGGATTACCATCCTGCATTCACAGGGAGTGATTCTCGATAACCATCCGGCATTCACAGGGAGTGATTCTGGATATCCATCCGGCGTTTATAGGGAGTGATTCTGGATAACCATCTGGCATTCTCAGAGAGTGATTCAGGATAACCATCCGGCATTAAGGATTGATTCTGGATAACCATCTGGCATTACCAAGGAGTGATTCTGGATAAACATCCAGCGTTCACAGTGAGTGATTCTGGATAACCATCCGTCATTCACAGGGAGTGATTTTTGATAACCATTCGGCATTTTGGAGTGATTCTGGATAACCATCTGGCGTTCACAGCGAGTGATGTTGGATAATTATCCGGCATTCACAGGGAGTGTTTCTAGATAACCATCCGGCATTCACAGAGAGTGATTCTGGATAACCATTCGGCATTCACAGGGAGTGATTCGGGATAACCATCCTGCATTCACATGGAGTGATTCTGGATAACCATCCGGCATTCAGGAGTTATTCAGGAAAAACTTCCGGCATTCACAGGGAGTGATTCTGGATTACCATCCTGCATTCACAAGGAGTGATTCTCGATAAACATACGGCATTGACAGGGAGTGATTCTGTATAACAATCCGGAACTCACAGGGAGTGATTATGGATAACCATCCAGCATTCACAGAGACTGATTCTAGATAACCATCCGGCATTCAGAAGTGATTCTGGATAACAATCTGGCATTCAAGTGTGATTCTGGATAACCATCCTGCATTCACATGGAGTGATTCTGGATAACCATCTGGTATTCAGGAGTGATTCTGGATAAACATCCAGCGTTCACAGGGAGGGATTCTGAATAACCATTCGGCATTCAGAAATTATTCTGGATAACCATCCGGTGTACACAGCGAGTGATGATGGATAACCATCCGGCATTCACAGGGAGTGATTCTTGATAATCATCCCGAATTCAAGAGTGATTTTGGAAAACCATCCAACATTCACAGGGAGTGATTCTGCATAACCATCCGGCATTTACAGGGAGCAATTCTGGATAACTAACCGGCATTCACAGGGAGTGATTCTGGATAACTATCCGGCATTCACACCGAGTCATTATGGATAACCATCCGTCATTCTCAGGTAGTGATTTTGGATAAGCAATCAGGCATTCAGGAGTGATTCCTTATAACCATCCGGCAATCACAGGCAGTGATTCTGGATTACCATCCTGCATTCACAGGAAGTGATTCTCGATAACCATCCGGCATTCACAGGGAGTGATTCTGGATATCCATCCGGCGTTTATAGGGAGTGATTCTGGATAACCTTCTGGCATTCTCAGAGAGTGATTCAGGATAACCATCCGGCATTAAGGATTGATTCTGGATAACCATCTGGCATTACCAAGGAGTGATTCTGGATAAACATCCAGCGTTCACAGCGAGTGATTCTGGAGAACCATCCGTCATTCACAGGGAGTGATGTTGGATAACCATCCGGCATTCACAGGGAATGTTTCTAGATAACCATCCGGCATTCACAGAGAGTGATTCTGGATAACCATTCGGCATTCACAGGGAGTGATTATGGATAACCATCCTGCATTCACATGGAGAGATTCTAGATAACCATCCGGCATTCAGGAGTTATTCTGGAAAAACTTCCGGCATTCACAGGGAGTGATTCTGGATAACCATCCAGCTTTAGGGAACGATTCTGGATAACCATCCGGCATTCAGGAGTGATTCTGGATAACCATCCAGCATTAGAGAGCGATTCTGGGTAACCATCCAGCATTCAGGAGTGATTCTGGATAACCCTCCGGCATTAACGGGGAGTGATTCGGTATAACCATCAGGTATTCACAGGGAGTGATTCTTGATAACCATCCGGCAATCACAGGCAGTGATTCTGGATTTCCATCCTGCATTCACAAAGAGTGATTCTCGATAACCATCCGGCATTCACAGGGAGTGATTCTGTATAACAATCCGGAACTCACAAGGAGTGATTATGGATAACCATCCAGCATTCACAGAGACTGATTCTAGATAACCATCCGGCATTCAGAAGTGATTCTGGATAACAATCTGGCATTCAAGTGTGATTCTGGATAACCATCCGGCTTTCACAGGGAGTGATTCTGGATAACCATCCGGCATTCACAGGTAGTGATTCTAGATAACCATGCGGCATTCAAAGGGAGTGATTCTGGGTAACAATCCGGCATTCACAGGGAGTAATTCTGGATAACCATCCTGCATTCACATGGAGTGATTCTGGATAACCATCCGGTATTCAGGAGTGATTCTGGATAAACATCCAGCATTCACAGGGAGGGATTCTGAATAACCATTCGGCATTCAGAAATGATTCTGGATGACCATCCGGTGAACACAGCGAGTGATGATGGATAACCATCCGGCATTCACAGGGAGTGATTCTTTATAATCATCCCGCATTCAAGAGTGATTTTGGAAAACCATCCAACATTCACAGGGAGTGATTCTACATAACCATCCGGCATTTACTGGGAACAATTCTGGATAACTAACCGGCATTCACAGCGAGTCATTATGGATAACCATCCGGCAATCAAAGGAAGTGATTCTGATTAACCATCCGTCATTCTCAGGTAGTAATTTTGGATAACCATCCGTCATTCATAGCGAGTGATTCTGGATAACCATCCGACATTCACAGGGAGTTATTCTGGATAACCATTCGGGATTCACAGGGAGTGATTCTGGATAATTATACGGGATTCACAGGGAGTGATTCTGGATAACCATCTGGTATTCAGAAGTGATTCTGGATAAACATCCGGCATTCACTGGGAGGGATTCTGAATAACCATTCGGCATTCAGGAATGATTCTGGATAACCATCCGGCGTACAGTACACAGCGAGTGATGATGGATACCCATCCGGCATTCACAGGGAGTGATTCTAGATAACCATCCGTCATTTACAGGGAGTGATTCTAGATAACCATCCGGAATTCACAGGGAGTGATTTTGGATAACCATCCGGCATTAACGGGTAGTGATTCTGGATAACCATCCAGCATTTAGGAGTGATTCTGGATAATGATCCGGCATTCACAGGGAGTGATTCATGATAACCATCCGGCAATCATAGGCCGTGATTCTGGATAACCATCCAGCATTCACAGAGAGTCTTTCTCGATAACCATCCGGCATTCACAGGGAGTGATTCTGTATAACCATCCGGGATTCACCGGGAGTGATTATGGATAACCATCCAGCATTCACAGAGACTGATTCTAGATAACCATCTGGCATTCAGGAGTGATTTTGGATAACAATCCAGCATTCAGAAGTGATTCTGGATAACCACCTGGCATTCACAGGTAGTGATTCTGGATAACCATCCGGCATTCACAGGGAGTGGTTCTAGATAACCATGCGTCATTCACAGGGAGTGATTCTGGATTACCATCCGTCATTCACAGGGAGTGATAGTGGTTAACCATCCGGCATTCATAGCGAGTGGTTCTGGATAACCATCCGGCATTCACAGGGAGTTATTCTGGATAACCATTCGGGATTCACAGGGAGTGATTCAGGATAATTATCCGGAATTCACAGGGAGTGATTCTGGATAACCATCCGGTATTCAGGAGTGATCCTGGATAAACATCCAGCATTCACAGGGAGGGATTCTGAATAACCATTCGGCATTCAGAAATGATTCTGGATAACAATCCGGCGTACACAGCGAGTGATGATGGATAACCATCCGACATTCACAGGAGCATTTCTAGATAACCATCCGTCATTTACAGGGAGTGATTATGGATAACCATCCGGAATTCACAGGGTGTGATTTTCGATAACCATCCGGCATTCACAGGGAGTGATTCTGGATAACAATCCGGCATTCACAGGTAGTGATTGTGGATAAAAATTCGGCATTCAGGAGTGATTCTGGATAACCATCCGACATTTACAGGGAGTGATACCGGAAACCATCCAGCATTCAGGAGTGATTCTGGAAATCCAATGGCATTCACAGGGTGTGATTCTGGATAACCATTCGGCATTTTGGAATGATTCTGGATACCCATCTGGCTTTCACCAGAGTGATGTTGGATAACCTTCCGGCATTCACAGGGAGTGATTCTAGGCTTTCACAGGGTGTGATTCTGGATAACCATCTGGCATTCACAGGGAGTGATTTTGGATAACCATCCGGCATTCACAGGACGCGATTCTGGATAACCATCCGGCATTCAGAAGTGATTCTGGATAACCATCCGGCATTCACAGGGAGTGATTCTGGATAACCATCCGGCATTCAGGAGTGATTCTGGATAACCATCTGGCATTCAGGAGTGATTCTGGATAATAATCCGGCATTCACAGGGAATGATTCTTGATACCCATCTGGCATTCACAGGGAGTTATTCTGGATAACAATTCGGCATTCAGGAGTGATTCTGGATAACCATCCGACATTTACTGGGAGTGATTCTGGAAACCATCCAGCATTCAGGAGTCTTTCTGGAAATCCATCCGGCATTCACAGGATGTGATTTTAGATAACCATTCTGCATTTTGGAGTGATTCTGAATAACCATCTGGCGTTCACAGCGAGTGATGTTGGATAACCATCCGGCATTCACACTGAATGATTTTAAGCATTCACAGGGGGTGATTGTCGATAACCATCCGGCATTCACAGCGAGCGATTCTAGTTAACCATCCGGCATTCACAGGGAGTGATTCTTGATAACCGTCCAGCATTCAGGAGTGATTTTGGAAAACCATCCGGCATTCACAGGGAGTGATTCTGGATAACCATCCGGCATTCATAGCGAGTGATTCTGGATAACCATCCGGCATTCACAGGGAGTTATTCTGGATAACCATTCGGGATTCACAGGGAGTGATTTTGGATAATTATCCGGGATTCACAGGGAGTGATTCTGGATAACCATCCGGTATTCAGGTGTGATTCTGGATAAACATCCGGCATTCACAGGGAGGGATTCTGAATAAAAAAACATTCGGTACTCAAGAATGATTTTGGATAACCATCCGGCGTACACAGCGAGTGATGATGGATAAACATCCGGTATTCACAGGGAGTGATTCTAGATAACCACCCGTCATTTATAGCGAGTTATTCTGGATAACCATCCGGAATTCACAGAGAGTGATTTTGGATAACCATCCAGCATTCACGGGTAGTGATTCTGGATAACCATCCGGCATTTAGGAGTGATTCTGGATAATCATCCGGCATTCACAGGGAGGGATTCTAGATAACCATTCGGCTTTCTGGAGTGATTCTGGATAACCATCCGGAGTTCACGGCAAGTAATGATGGATAACCATCCGGCATTCACAGGGAGAGATTCTAGATAAACATTCAGCATTCAGGAGTGATTCTGGATAAACACACGGCATTCAGAGGGAGTTATTCTGGATAACCATCCTGCATTAATGAGGGATTCTGGATAACCATCCGGCATTCAGGAGTGATTCTGGATAACCATCCGCCATTTACAGGGAGTGATTCATGATAACCATCCGGCAATCATAGGTAGTGATTCTGGATAACCATCCAGCATTCACAGGGAGTGTTTCTCGATAACCATCCGGCATTTACAGGGAGTGATTCTGAATAACCACTTGGCATTGAGGAGTGATTCTAGATAACCATCCGGCGTTCACAAGAAGTGATAATGGATAGCTATCCGGCATTCACAGCGAGTGATTCTAGATAACCATCCGGCATTCACAGGGAGTGATTCTGGATAACCATCCGGCATTAACACGGAGTGATTCTGAAAAACCATTTGGCATTGAGGAGTGATTCTAGATAACCACCCGGACTTCACAGCGGGTGATGATGTATATCTATCCGGCATTCACAGGGAGTGATTCTAGATTACCATCCGGAATTCACAGGGAGTGATTATGGATAACCATTCGGCAGTCACAGGTAGTGATTCTGTATAACCATCCGGAATTCACAGGGAGTGATTCTGCATAACCATCCGGCATTCACTGGGAGTGATTCTGGATACCCATTCAGCATTCACAGAGAGTGATTCTGGATAACCATCCGGCATTCAGAAGTGATTCTGGATAACCATTCAGCATTCACAAGGAGAGATTCTGAATAACCATCGTCATTCACAATGAGTGATTCTGGGTATCCATCCGGCATTGAGAGCGAGTGATTATGGATAACCATTCGGCAATTAGGAGTGATTCCTAACAACCATCCGGCATTCACCGGGTTTGATTGTGGGTAACTATCCGGCATTCACAGGGAGCGATTCTGGATAACCATTTGGCATTCCAACGGAGTGATTCTGGATAAACATCCAGCATTCACAGCGAGTGATTCTATATAACCATCCGTCATTCACAGGGAGTGATTCTGGATAACTATCCGGCATTCACTGGGAGTGATTGTATATATCCATCTGGCATTCACAGGGAGTGATTCTGGATAACCATTTGGCAGTCACAGGGGATGATTCTAGATAACCATCCAGCATTCACAGGGAGTGATTCTGGATAACCGTCCCGCATTCACAGGGAGTGATTCCTGATAACCATCCGGCAATCACAGGGAGTGATTCTGGATAAATATCCGGCATTCACAGGGAGTGATTCTGGATATCCATCTGGCGTTGATAGGGTGTGATTTTGAATAACCATCCGGTATTCACAGGGAGTGATTCTGGATACCCATCCAGCACTCACAGAGAGTGATTCTGGATAACCATCCGGCAATCAGAAGTGATTCTGGATAACCATCCAGCATTCACACAGAGTGATTCTTGATAACTATCCGGAATTCACAGGGAGTGATTCTGGATATAAATCCCACATTCATAGGGAGTGATTATGGATAACCATCAAACATCCACATAGAGTGATTCTGGATAACCATCTGTCATTCCCAGGGAGTTATTCTGGATAAACATCCAGCATTCACAGTGAGTGATTCTGGATAACCATCCGTCATTCACAGGGAGTGATTCTAAATAACCATCCAGCATTCACTGGATGTGATTCTAATATCCATCCGGCATTCACAGGGAGTTATTCTAGATAACCATTCGGCATTCATAGCAAGTCATTATGGATAACCATCCGGCATTCACAGCGAGTGATTCTGATTAACCATCCGGTATTCACAGGCAGTGATTTTGGATAACCATCCGGCATTCACAGCGAGAATTTCTGGATAACCATCATGCATTCACAGGGAGTGATTCTGGATTATTATCCGGAATTCAGGAGTGATTTTGGATAAACATCCGCCATTCACAGGGAGTGTTTCTTGATATCCATCCAGCATTCACATATTATTATTTTTATTAACCATTCGGCATTCACAGGGAGTGATTCTGTATAACCATTCAAAATTCACAGGAAGTGATTATGGATAAACATCCAGAATTTACAGAGACTGATTCTAGATAACCATCCGGCATTCTGGAGTGATTTTGGATAACAATCCGGCATTCAGGAGTGATTCTGGATAAACATCCGGCTTTCACAGGGAGGGATTCTGGATAACCATTCGGCATTCAAGAGTGATTCTGGATAACTATCCGGCGTTCGCAGCGAGTGATGATGGATAACCATCCGGCATTCACAGGGAGTGATTAAAGATAACCATCTGGCATTCTGGAGAAATTCTGGATAAACACCCGTCATTCAGAGGGAGTTATTTTGGATAACCATTCGGCATTTTGGTGTGATTTTGGATAACCATCGTTTGTTCACAGCGAGAGATGTTAGATAACCATCCGGCATTCACAGGGAGTGATTCTAGGCAATGACAGGGAGTGATTCTGGATAACCATCCGGCATTCACAGGGAGTGATTCTGGGTAACCATCCGGCATTCACAGGGAGTGATTCTGGAAACCATCCAGCATTCAGGAGTGATTCTGGAAATGAATCCGGCATTCACAGGGTGTGATTCTGGATAACCATTCGGCATTTTGGAGTGATTCTGGATAACCATTTGACGTTCACAGCGATTGATGTTGGATAACCATCCAGCATCCACAGGGAGTGATTCTAGGCATTCACAGGAGGTGATTCTGGATAACCATCCAGCATTCACAGGGAGTGATTTTGGATAACCATCCGGCATTCACAAGGCGCAATTCTGGATAACCATCCGGCATTCATAAGTGATTCTGTATAACCATCCGGCATTCACAGGGAGTGATTCAGGATAACCATCCGGCATTCAGGAGTGATTCTGGAAAACCATCCGGCATTCAGGAGTGATTCTGGATAATAATCCGGCATTCACAGGGAAAGATTCTTAATAACCATCCGGCAATCACAGGCAGTGATTCTGGATAACCATCCAGTATTCACAGGGATTGATTCTAGGCATTCAGAGGAGGTGATTCTGGATAACCATCCAGCATTCACAGTGAGTGATTTTGGAAAACCATCCGGCATTCACATCGCAATTCTGGATAACCATCCGGCATTCAAAAGTGATTCTGTATAACCATCCGGCATTCACAGGGAGTGATTCTGGATAACCATCTGGCATTCAGGAGTGATTCTGGATAACCATCCGGCATTCAGGAGTGATTCTGGATAATAATCCGGCATTCACAGGGAAAGATTCTTGATAACCATCCGGCAATCACAGGCAGTGATTCTGGATAACCATCCAGTATTCACAGGGAGTGATTCTCGATAACCATCCGGCATTCACAGGGAGTGATTCTGTATAACCATCCGGAATTCTTAGGGAGTGATTTTGGATAACCATCCGGCATTCACAAGGCGCAGTTCTGGATAACCATCCGGCATTCAAAAGTGATTCTGTATAACCATCCGGCATTCACAGGGAGTGATTCTGGATAACCATCCGGCATTCAGGAGTGATTCTGGATAACCATCCGGCATTCAGGAGTGATTCTGGATAATAATCCGTCATTCACAGGGAAAGATTCTTGATAACCATCCGGCAATCACAGGCAGTGATTCTGGATAACCATCCGGCAATCACAGGGAGTGATTCTAGGCATTCACAGGGAGTGATTCTGGATAACCATCCGGCATTCACAGGGAGTGATTCTGGGTAACCATCCGGCATTCTCAGGGAGTGATTCTGCATAACAATTCGGCATTCAGGAGTGATTCTGGATAACCATCCGACATTTACAGGGAGTGATTCTGGAAACCATCCAGCATTCAGGAGTGATTCTGGAAATGAATCCGGCATTCACAGGGTGTGATTCTGGATAACCATTCGGCATTTTGGAGTGATTCTGGATAACCATCTGACGTTCACAGCAAGTGATGTTGGATAACCATCCAGCTTTCACAGGGAGTGATTCTAGGCATTCACAGGAGGTAATTCTGGATAACCATCCAGCATTCACAGAGAGTGATTTTGGATAACCATCCGGCATTCACAAGGCGCAATTCTGGATAACCATCCGGCATTCAAAAGTGATTCTGGATAATAATCCGGCATTCACAGGGAAAGATTCTTGATAACCATCCGGCAATCACAGGCAGTGATTCTGGATAACCATCCAGTATTCACAGGGAGTGATTCACGATAACCATCCGGCATTCACAGGGAGTGATTCTCGATAACCATCCGGCATTCACTGGATGTGATTCTAATATCCATCCGGCATTCACAGGGAGTTATTCTAGATAACCATCCGGCATTCATAGCAAGTCATTATGGATAACCATCCGGCATTCACAGCGAGTGATTCTGATTAACCATCCGGTATTCACAGACAGTGATTTTGGATAACCATCCGGCATTCACAGCGAGTGATTCTGGATAACCATCAGGCATTCACAGGGAGTGATTCTGGATAATCATCCGGAATTCAGGAGTGATTTTGGATAACCATCCGCCATTCACAGGGAGTGTTTCTTGATAACCATCCAGCAATCACATATTGTTATTCTTATTAACCATCCGGCATTCACAGGGAGTGATTCTAGATAACCATCCGGCATTCAGGAGTGATTCTGGATAAACACCCTGCATTCAGAGGGAGTTATTCTGGATAACCATCCAGCATTAGGGAGCGATTCTGGATAACCATCCGGCATTCAGGAGTGATTCTGGATGATTATCCGGCATTCACAGGGAGTGATTCTGGATAACCATTCGGAATTTAGGAGTGATTCTGGATAACCATCCGGCATTCACAGGGAGTGATTCGTGATAACCATCTGGCAATCACAGGCAGTGAATCTGTATAACCATCCAGCATTCACAGGGAGTGACATTCGATAACCATCCGGCATTCACAGGGAGTGATTCTGTATAACCATTCAAAATTCACAGGAAGTGATTATGGATAAACATCCAGCATTTACAGAGACTGATTCTAGATAACCATCCGGCATTCTGGAGTGTGTTTGGATAACAATTCGGCATTCAGGAGTGATTCTGGATAAACATCCGGCTTTCACAGGGAGGGATTCTGGATAACCATTCGGCATTCAGGAGTGGTTCTAGATAACTATCCGGCGTTCGCAGCGAGTGATGATGGATAACCATCCGGCATTCACAGGGAGTGATTAAAGATAAACATCCGGCATTCTGGAGTATTTCTGGATAAACACCCGGCATTCAGAGGGAGTTATTTTGGATAACCATTCGGCATTTTGATTTGATTTTGGATAACCATCGTTTGTTCACAGCGAGAGATGTTAGATAACCATCCGGCATTCACAGGGAGTGATTCTAGGCATTCACAGGGAGTGATTCTGGATAACCATCCGGCATTCACAGGGAGTGATTCTGGTTAACCATCCGGCATTCACAGGGATTTATTCTGCATAACAATTCGGCATTCAGGAGTGATTTCTGGATAACCATCCGACATTTACAGGGAGTGATTCTGGAAACCATCCAGCATTCAGGAGTGTTTCTGGAAATGAATCCGGCATTCACAGGGTGTTATTCTGGATAACCATTCGGCATTTTGGAGTGATTCCGGATAACCATCTGACGTTCACAGCGAGTGATGTTGGATAACCATCCAGCATTCACAGGGAGTGATTCTATGCATTCACAGGAGGTGATTCTGGATAACCATCCAGCATTCACAAAGAGTGATTTTGGATAACCATCCGGCATTCACAAGGCGCAATTCTGGATAACCATCCGGCATTCAAAAGTGATTCTGTATAACCATCCAGCATTCACAGGGAGTGATTCTGGATAACCATCCTGCATTCAGGAGTGATTCTGGATAACCATCCGGCATTCAGGAGTGATTCTGGATAATAATCCGGCATTCACAGGGAAAGATTCCTGATAACCATCCGGCAATCACAGGCAGTGATTCTGGATAACCATCCAGTATTCACAGGGAGAGATTCTCGATAACCATCCGGCATTCACAGGGAGTGATTCTGTATAACCATCCCGAATTCTTAGGGAGTGATTATGGATAACCATCCAGCATTCACAGAGACTGATTCTAGATAACCATCCGGCATTCAGGGGTGATACTGGATAACAATCTGTCATTCAGGAGTGATTCTGGATAACCATCCGTCATTCATAGGGAGTGACTCTGGATAACCATCCGGCATACACAGGGAGTGATAGTGGATAACCATCCGGCATTTTCAGGGAGTGATTCTGGATAACCATCCGGCATTCACAGAGAGTGATTTTTCATAACCATCCAGCATTCACATAGAGTGATTCTGATTAACCATCCGGCATTCATAGGGATTGATTCTGGATAACCATCCGGCATTCAAAGGGAGTGATGTTGGATAACCATCCGGCATTCAGGAGTGATTCTGGATAACCTACCGACATTTACAGGGAGGGATTCTGTATAACCATTCGGCAATTCGGATTGATTCTGGATAACCATCCGACATTAAAAGGAGTGATTATGGATAACCATCCAGCATTCACAGAGACTGATTCTAGATAACCATCCGGCATTCAGGGGTGATACTGGATAACAATCTGTCATACAGGAGTGATTCTGGATAACCATCCGTCATTCATAGGGAGTGACTCTGGATAACCATTCGGCATTCACAGGGAGTGATTCTGGATAACCAACCTGCATTCAGGAGTGATTCTGGATAAACTTCCGGCATTCACAGGGAGGGATTCTGGATAACAATTCGGCATTTTAGAGTGATTCTGGATAACCATCCGGCGTTCACATTGAGTGATGTTGGATAACCATCCGGCATTCACAGGGAGTTATTCAAGGCATTCACAGGTAGTGATTCTGGATAACCACCCTAATTCACAGGGAGTGATTCTGGATAACCATCCGGCATTCACAGGGAGTAATTCTAGATAACCATGCGGCATTCACAGGGAGTAATTCTGGATAACCATTAGGCATTCACAGGGAGTGATATTGGATAACCATCCGGCATTCACAGGGAGTGATTCTAGATAACCATACGTCATTCACAGGGAGTGATTCTGCATAACCATCCGGCATTTACAGGGAGTAATTCTGGATAACTAACCGGCATTCACAGGGAGTGATTCTAGATAACCATCCGGCATTCTGGAGTAATTCTGGATAAACACCCGGCATTCAGAGGGAGTTATTTTGGATAACCATTCGGCATTTTGGTGTGATTTTGGATAACCATCGTTTGTTCACAGCGAGAGATGTTAGATATGCATCCGGCATTCACAGGGAGTGATTCTAGGCAATCACAGGGAGTGATTCTGGATAACCATCCGGCATTCAAAGGAAGTGATTCTGATTAACCATCCGTCATTCTCAGGTAGTGATTTTGGATAACCATCCGGCATTCATAGCGAGTGATTCTGGATAACCATCTGGCATACACAGGGAGTTATTCTGGATAACCATTCGGGATTCACAGGGAGTGATTCTGGATAATTATACGGGATTCACAGGGAGTGATTCTGGATAAACCATCCAGAATTCAAAGGGAGTGATTTTGGATAACCATCCGGCATTCACGGGTAGTGATTCTGGATAACCATCCGGCATTTAGGAGTGATTCTGGATAATGATCTGGCATTCACAGGGAGGGATTCTAGATAACCATTCGGCTTTCTGGAGTGATTCTGGATAACTATCCGGAGTTCACAGCAAGTGATGATAGATAACCATCCGGCATTCACAGGGAGAGATTCTAGATAACCATTCAGCATTCAGTAGTGATACTGGATAAACACCCGGCATTCAGAGGGAGTTATTCTGGATAACCATCCTGCATTTAGGAGGGATTCTGGATAACCATCCGGCATTCAGGAGTGATTCTGGATAACCATCCGGCATTCACAGGGAGTGATTCATGATAACCATCCGGCAATCATAGGCAGTGATTCTGGATAACCATCCAGCATTCACAGGGAGTGTTTCTCGATAACCATCCGGTATTTACAGGGAGTGATTCTGTATAACCATCCGGAATTCACAGAAAGTGATTATGGATAACCATCCAGCATTCACAGAGACTGATTCTAGATAACCATCCGGCATTCAGGAGTGATTTTGGATAACAATCCAGCATTCAGAAGTGATTCTGGATAACCACCTGGCATTCACAGGGAGTGATTCTGGATAACCATCCGGCATTCACAGGGAGTGATTCTTGATAACCATGCGTCATTCACAGGGAGTGATTCTGGATTACCATCCGTCATTCACAGGGAGTGATAGTGGTTAACCATCCGGCATTCTCAGGGAGTGATTCTGAATAACAATCCGGCATTCAGGATTGATTCTGGAAAACCATCCGGCATTCACAGGGAGTGGTTCTAGGTAACCATCCGGCATTCTGGAGTAATTCTGGATAAACACCCGAAATTCAGAGGGAGTTATTTTGGATAACCATTCGGCATTTTGGTGTGATTTTGGATAACCATCGTTTGTTCACAGGGAGAGATGTTCGATAACCATCCGGCATTCACAGGGAGTGATTCTGGATAACCATCCGGCATTCAAAGGAAGTGATTCTGATTAACCATCCGTCATTCTCAGGTAGTGATTTAGGATAACCATACTGCATTCATAGCGAGTGATTCTGGATAACCATCCGGCATTCACAGGGAGTTATTCTAGATAACCATTCGGGATTCACCGGTATTGATTTTGGATAAACCATCCAGAATTCACAGGGAGTGATTATGGATAACCATCCAGCATTCACAGGGAGTTATTCTAGTTAACGATCCGGCATTCACAGGGAGAGATTCTAGATAACCATTCAGCATTCAGCAGTGATTCTGGATAAACACCCGGCATTCAGAGAGAGTTATTCTGGATAACTATCCTGCATTTAGGAGGGACTTTGGATAACCATCCGGCATTCAGGAGTGATTCTGGATAACCATCCGGCATTCACAGGGAGTGATTTATGATAACCATCCGGTAATAATAGTCAGTGATTCTGGATAACCATCCAGCATTTACAGGGAGTGTTTCTCGATAACCATCCGGTATTTACAGGGAGTGATTCTGTATAACCATCCGGAATTCACAGGGAGTGATTATGGATAACCATCCAGCATTCACAGAGTCTGACTCTAAATAACCATCCTCATTCAGGAGTGATTTTGGATAACAATCCAGCATTCAGAAGTGATTCTGGATAACCTTCCGGCATTCACAGGGAGTGATTCTGGATACCCATTCAGCATTCACAGAGAGTGATTCTGGATAAAAATCCGGCATTCAGAAGTGATTCTGGATAACCATTCAGCATTCACAAGGAGTGATTCTGGGTAACCATCTGGCATTCACAGGGAATGATTCTGTATAACCATCTGGCATTCAGGAGTGATTCTGGATAACCATCCGGCATTCACAGTTAGTGATTCTGGATAAACATCTGGCATTGAGAGCGAGTGATTCTGGATAACTATCTGGCATTCAGGAGTGATTCTGTATAACCATCCGGAATTCACAAGGAGTGATTCTGGATAGCCAACCGGCATTCATGAGTAATTCTGAAATACCATCCGGCATTCAGGAGTGATTCTGGATGACCATCGTCATTCACAATTAGTGATCCCTGGTATCCATCCAGCATTGAGTGCGAGAGATTATGGATAATCATTCGGCAATTAGGAGTGATTCCTTACAACCATCCGGCATTCACCGGGATTGATTCTGGATAACCATCTGGGATTCAGGATTGATTCTGGAAAACGGTCCGGCATTTAGGAGTGATTCTGGATTACCATCCGGCATTCAGGAGTGATTCTGATTAACCATGCGGCATTCTCAGGGAGAGATTTTGGATAACCATCCGGCATGCCCAGCGAGTGTTTCATGATAACCATCAGGCATTCACAGGGAGTGATTCTGGATAACCACCCGGCGTTCACAGGGAGTGAATCTGGATAACCATCCGGCATTCACAGGGAGTGATTCTGGGTAACCATCCGGCATTCTCAGGGTGTGATTCTGGATAACCATCCAGCAGTCACAGGCAGTGATTCTGGATAACCATCCTGCATTCACAGAGTGTAATTCTATTCAACCATCTGGCATACACAGGAAGTGATTCTGAAGTGATTCTGGATAACCATCCGGCTTTCAAAGGGAGTTATTCCGGATAACCATTCGGCATTCACAGAGAGTGAATCTGGAGAACCATCCGGCATTCATAAGGAATGATTCTGGATAACCATCCGGCAATTACAAGGAGTGATTCATAATAAACATCCGGCATTCAGAAGTGATTCTGGATAACCATCTGGCATTCACAGGGAGTGATTCTGGATAACCATTTGGCATTCTCAACGAGTGATTCTGGATAAACATCCGGCATTCAGGAGTGATTCTGGATAACTATCCGGCATTAAGGACTGATTCTGGGTAACCATCCGGCATTCAGAAGTGATTCTTGATAAACATCCGTATTCACAGGGAGTGATTCTGGATAACCTTCCGGCATTCACAGGGAGTGATTCTGGATAAACATCCGGCATTCACAGGGAGTGATTCTGGATAACCATCCTGCATTCACAGAGTGTAATTCTATTTAACCATCTGGCATTCACAGGGAGTGATTCTGGATAACCTTCCGGCATTCACACGGAGTGATTTTGGATAACAATCCGGCATTCACAGGGAGGGATTCTGGTTAACCATCCGTCATTCACAGAGAGTGATTCTGGATTACCATCCAGCATTTACAGAAAGTGAATCTGGATAACCATCCGGCATTCACAGGGAGTGATTCTGGATAACCATCCGGCGTTCATAGGGAGTGTTTCTGGATAAGCATCCAGCATTCAAAGGGAGTGATTTTGGATAAACATCCGGCATTCAAGAGTGATTCTGGATAACAATCCGGCATTCAGTATTCATTCTGGATAACCATCCGGCATTCACAGGGAGTTATTCTGGATAACCATCCGACTTTCACAGGGAGTGATTCTGAATAACCATACGGCTTTCAGGAGTGATTCTGGATAACCATTCGGCAGTCACAAGGAGTGATTCTGGGAAACCATCCGGCATTCACAGGGAATGATTCGGGATAACCATCCGGCATTCATGAGTGATTCTGGATAACCATCAGTCATTCACAGGGATGTGATTATGGAAAACAATCCGGAATTCACTGGGAGTGATTCTGGATAACCATCCGGCATTCACAGAGAGTGATACTGGATAAATATCCGGCATTCACAGGGAGTTATTCTGGATAACCATCCGACTTTCACAGGGAGTGATTCTGAATAACCATCCGGCTTTCAGGAGTGATTCTGGATAACCATTCGGCAGTCACAAGGAGTGATTCTGGGAAACCATCCGGCATTCACAGGGAATGATTCTGGATAACCATCTGGCATTCAGGAGTGATTATGGATAACCATTCGGCATTCACAAGGAGTGATTGTGGATAAACATCCGGTATACACAGGGAGTGATTCTGGATAACCATCCAGCAATCAGGATTGATTCTGGAAAATCATCAGGATTTCATAGGGAGTGATTTGGATAACCATCTGCCATTCACTGGGAGTGATTCTGGATAATCATCCGACATTCAAAAGGAGTGATTCTGGATAACCATCCGGCATTCACAGAGAGTGATACTGGATAAACATCCGGTACTCACAGGGAGTGATTCTGGATAACCATCTGGCATTCAGGAGTGATTCTGGTTAACCATTCGGCATTCACAAGGAGTGATTCTGTATAAACATCCGGTATTCATAGGGAGTGATTCTGGATAACCACCCAGCATTCAGGATTGATTCTGGAAAACCATCAGGATTTCACAGGGAGTGATTTGGATAACCATCTGCCATTCAGGAGTGATTCTCGATAACCATCCGGTATTTACAGGGAGTGATTCTGGAAATTCATCAGTCCTTCAGTGGGAGTGATACTGGATAACCATCTGGCATTCAGGAGATATCCTGGATAAACATACGGCATTCAGGAGTGACTTTGGTTAACCATCCGGCATTCAGGAGAGATTCTGAATAACCATCTGGCATTCAGGGGTGATTCCGGATAACCATATGACATTCACAGGGAGAGATTATGGATAACCATCCGGCATTCAGGAGTGATTATGGATACCTATCCGGCATTCAGGAGTGACTCTGGATAACCATCTGGCATTCACAGGGAGTGATTCTGGATAACCGTCTGGCATTCAAGAGTGATACTGGATAAACATCCGGCATTCAGGAGTGATTCTGGTTAACATCCGGCATTCTTAGGGAGTGATTCTGGATAACCATCCGTCATTCAAGAGTGATTTTGGATAACCATCCGGCAATCACAGGGTGTGATTCTAGATAACCATCCGGCATTCAGGATTGATTCTGGATAACCATCCGGGTTTCAGGTGTGATTCTGGATAACCATCGGCCATTCACAGGGATTGATTCTGGATAACCATCTGGCATTCAGGAGTGATTCAAGAGAACCATCCGGCATTCAAGAGTGATTCTGGATAACCATCCGTCATTCACAGGGAGTGATTCTGGATAAACATCCAGGATTCAGGAGTGATTCTGAATTACCATCCGGCATTCAGTAGTGATTATGAATAATTATCCGGCATTCACAGGGAATATTCTGGATAACCACCTGGCATTCAGGAGTGATTCTGGATAACCATCCGGCATTCAGGAGTGATTCTGCATAACTATCCAGCATTCAGGAGTGATTCTGGATGACCATCCGGCATTCAGAAGTAATTCTGGATAACCATCCGGCATTCAGGAGAGATTCTGTATAACCATACGACATTCACAGGGAGTGATTCTGGATAACCATCCAGCATTCAGGAGTGATTCTGGATAACCATCCAGCATTCATATGGAGTGATTGTGTATAACTATCTGGCTTTCAGGAGTGATTCTGAAAAAAAATTCGGCATTCAAAGGGAGTGATACTGGATAACCATCCGGCATTCACAGGGAATGATTCTGGATAACCATACGGCATTCATGAGTGATTCTGGATAACCATCCTTCATTCACATGGAGTGTATATGACTAACCATTGGGCATCCACTGGGATTGATTCTGGATAACCATACGGCATTTACAGGGAGTGATACTGGATAAAAATCTGGCAATCACAGGGATTGATTTCTGGATAACCACACAGGATGCACAGGGAGTGATTCTGGAGAACCATCCGGCATTCGCATGGAGTGATTCTATTTAACCATCTGGCATTCACAGGGAGTGATTCTGGATAACCTTCCGGCATTCTCAAGGAGTGATTCTGGATAACAATACGGCATTCACAGGGAGGGATTCTGGATAACCATCCAGCATTCACAGGGAGTGATTATGGATAACCATACGGCATTCAAAGAAAGTGATTCTGGGTAACCATCTGGCATTCATAGGGAGTGATCCTGGATAAATATCCGTCATTCAGTAGTGATTCTGGACAACCATCCGGCATTCAGGAGTGACTCTGGATAACAATCCGGAATTCAGGAGTGATTCTGGATATACATCCTGTATTTACAGGGAGTAGATCTGGATAACCATCCGGCATTCACAGGGAGTGATTCCGGAAAACCATCCGGCATTCACAGAAAGTGATTCTTGATAACAATCCACCATTCACATGGAGTGATTCTGATTAACCATCCTGCATTCACAAGGAGTGATGATGGATAACCATCCGGCATTCACTGGGAGTTATTCTGGATAACTATCGGGCATTCAGGAGTGATTCTGGATAAACACCCGGCATTTAGAGGGAGTAATTCTGGATAATTATCCAGCATTAGGGGGTGATTCTGGATAACAATTTGGCATTCACAGGGAGAGATTCTGTTTAACATCCGGCATTCACGGGAGTGAATCTGGACAACCATCCGGCATTTACAGAAAGTGATTCTGGATAACCATTCGGCGTTCACAGCGTGTGATGATGGATAAGCATCCGGCATTCACAGGGAGTGATTCTTGATAACCATCCGGCATTCAGGAATGATTCTGGATAAACACCCGGCATTCAGAGGGAGTTATTCTGGATAACTATTCGGCATTTTGGAGTGATTCTGGACAACCATCCGGCGTTCACAGCGAGTGATGTTGGATAACCATCCGGCATTCACAGAAAGTGATTCTATGCATTCACATGCAGTGATTCTGGATAACCATCCGGCATTTACAGGTAGTGATTCTGGATAACCATCCGGCGTTCACAGGGAGTTATAATGGATAACCAACCGGCATCCACAGGGAGTGATTCTGGATAACCATCTGGCATTCAGGAGTGATTCTGGATAAACACCCGGCATTCAGAGGGAGTTATTCTGGATAACTATTCGGCATTTTGGAGTGATTCTTGACAACCATCCGGCGTTCACAGCGAGTGATGTTGGATAACCATCCGGCATTCACAGAAAGTGATTCTATGCATTCACATGCAGTGATTCTGGATAACCAACCGGCATTTACAGGCAGTGATTCTGGATAACCATCCAGCGTTCACAGGGAGTTATAATGGATAACCATCCGGCATTCACAGGGAGTGATTCTGGATAACCATCTGGCATTCACAGAGAGTAATTCTATTTTACCATCTGGCATTCACAGGGAGTGATTCTGGATAACCTTCCGGCATTCTCAAGGAGTGATTCTGGATAACAATACGGCATTCACAGGGAGGGATTCTGGATAACCATCCGGCATTCACAGGGAGTGATTCTGGATAACCATATGGCATTCAAAGAAAGTGATTCTGGGTAACCATCCGGCATTCATAGGGAGTGATCCTGGATAAATATCCGTCATTCAGGAGTGATTCTGGACAGCCATCCGCCATTCAGGAGTGACTCTGGATAACAATCCGGAATTCAGGAGTGATTCTGGATAAACATTCAGTATTTACAGGGAGTAGATTTGGATAACCATCCGGCATTCACAGGGAGTGATTCCGGAAAACCATCCGGCATTCACAGGGAGTGATTCTTGATAACAATCCACCATTCACATCGAGTGATTCTGATTAACCATCCTGCATTCACAAGGAGTGATGATGGATAACCATCCGGCATTTACAGAAAGTGATTCTGGATAACCATCCGACATTCACAGAGAGTGATTCTGGATAACCATCAGGCTTTCATAGGGAGTGATTCTGGATAAGCATCCATCATTCAAAGGGAGTGATTCTGGATAACCATCTGGTATTCAGGAGTAATTATGGATAACCATTTGGCATTCACAGGGTGTGATTCATAATAACCATCCGGCATTCAGGAGTGATTCTGGATAACCATCCGGCATTCACAGGGAGTGATTCTGGATAACCATCCGACTTTCACAGGGAGTGATTCTTGATAACCATTCGGTTTTCAGGAGTGATTCTGAATAACAATCCGGCATACACAGGAAGTGATTCTGGATAACGATCCGGCTTTCAAAGGGAGTTATTCCGGATAACCATTCGGCATTCACAGAGAGTGATTCTGGAGAACCATCCGGCATTCATAAGGAATGATTCTGGATAACCATCCGGCAATTACAAGGAGTGATTCATAATAAACATCTGGCATTCAGGAGTGATTCTGGATAACCATCTGGCATTCATGAGTGATTCTGGATTACCATCCGGCATTCAGGAAAGAATCTGGATAACCATTTCTCATTCACAATTAATGATTCTGGATAATTGTCTGGCATTGAGAGGGAGCGATTCTGGATAACCATCCGGCATTCAGGAGTGATTCTGGAAAACCATCCAGCATTCACAGGGAGTGATTCTGGATAACCATCCGGCATTCAGGAGTGATTCTGGATAACCATCTGGCATTCATAGGGAGTGATTCTAGATAACCATCTGGCATTCACAGGGAGTGATTCTGGATAACCATCTGGCATTCACAGAGAGTAATTCTGTTTTACCATCTGGCATTCACAGGGAATGTTTCTGGATAACTTTCCGGCATTCTCAGGGAGAGGTTCTGGATAACAATACGGTATTCAAAGGGAGAGATTCTGGTTAACTATCCGGCATTCACAGGTAGTGATTCTGGATAATCATCTGGCATTCTCAACGAGTGATTCTGGATAACCTTCCGGCATTCAGGAGTGATTATGGATAACTATCCGGCATTAAGGACTGATTCTGGGTAACCATCCGGCATTCAGAAGTGATTCTTGATAAACATCCGTATTCACAGGGAGTGATTCTGGATAACCTTCCGGCATTCACAGGGAGTGATTCTGGATAACCATCCGGCATTCACAGGGAGTGATTCTGGATAACCATCCTGCATTCACAGAGTGTAATTCTATTTAACCATCTGGCATTCACAGGGAGTGATTCTGGATAACCTTCCGGCATTCACACAGAGTGATTTTGGATAACAATCCGGCATTCACAGGGAGGGATTCTGGTTAACCATCCGGCATTCACAGGGAGTGATTCTGGATTACCATCCAGCATTTACAGAAAGTGAATCTGGATAACCATCCGGCATTCACAGGGAGTGATTCTGGATAACCATCCTGCATTCATAGGGAGTGTTTCTGGATAAGCATCCAGTATTCAAAGGGAGTGATTCTGGATAAACATCCGGCATTCAAGAGTGATTCTGGATAACAATCCGGCATTCAGTATTCATTCTGGATAACCATCCGGCATTCACAGGGAGTTATTCTGGATAACCATCCGACTTTCACAGGGAGTGATTCTGAATAACCATACGGCTTTCAGGAGTGATTCTGGATAACCATTCGGCAGTCACAAGGAGTGATTCTGGGAAACCATCCGGCATTCAGAGGGAATGATTCGGGATAACCATCCGGCATTCATGAGTGATTCTGGATAACTATCAGTCATTCAAAGGGATGTGATTATGGATAACAATCCGGAATTCACTGGGAGTGATTCTGGATAACCATCCGGCATTCACAGAGAGTGATACTGGATAAATATCCGGCATTCACAGGGAGTTATTCTGGATAACCATCCGACTTTCACAGGGAGTGATTCTGAATAACCATCCGGCTTTCAGGAGTGATTCTGGATAACCATTCGGCAGTCACAAGGAGTGATTCTGGGAAACCATCCAGCATTCACAGGGAATGATTCTGGATAACCATCTGGCATTCAGGAGTGATTCTGGATAACCATTCGGCATTCACAAGGAGTGATTGTGGATAAACATCCGGTATTCACAGGGAGTGATTCTGGATATCCATCCAGCATTCAGGATTGATTCTGGAAAACCATCAGGATTTCATAGGGAGTGATTTGGATAACCATCTGCCATTCACAGGGAGTGATTCTGGATAATCATCCGACATTCAAAAGGAGTGATTCTGGATAACCATCCGGCATTCACAGTGAGTGATACTGGATAAACATCCGGCACTCACAGGGAGTGATTCTGGATAACCATCTGGCATTCAGGAGTGATTCTGGTTAACCATTCGGCATTCACAAGGAGTGATTCTGTATAAACATCCGGTATTCATAGGGAGTGATTCTGGATAACCACCCAGCATTCAGGATTGATTCTGGAAAACCATCAGGATTTAACAGGGAGTGATTTGGATAACCATCTGCCATTCAGGAGTGATTCTCGATAACCATCCGGTATTTACAGGGAGTGATTCTGGATAACCATCAGTCCTTCAGTGGGAGTGATACTGGATAACCATCTGGCATTCAGGAGTTATCCTGGATAAACATACGGCATTCAGGAGTGACTTTGGTTAACCATCCGGCATTCAGGAGAGATTCTGGATAACCATCTTGCATTCAGGAGTGATTCCGGATAACCATCTGACATTCACAGGGAGAGATTATGGATAACCATCCGGCATTCAGGAGTGATTATGGATACCTATCCGGCATTCAGGAGTGACTCTGGATAACCATCCGGCATTCACAGGGAGTGATTCTGGATAACCATCTGGCATTCAAGAGTGATACTGGATAAACATCCGGCATTCAGGAGTGATTCTGGTTAACATCCGGCATTCTTAGGGAGTGATTCTGGATATCCATCCGGCATTCAAGAGTGATTTTGGATAACAATCCGGCAATCACAGGGTGTGATTCTAGATAACCATCCGGCATTCAGGATTGATTCTGGATAACCATCCGGGTTTCAGGTGTGATTCTGGATAACCATCCGCCATTAACAGGGAGTGATTCTGGATAACCATCTGGCATTCAGGAGTGATTCAAGAGAACCATCCGGCATTCAAGAGTGATTCTGGATAACCATCCGTCATTCACAGGGAGTGATTCTGGATAAACATCCAGGATTCAGGAGTGATTCTGAATAACCATCCGGCATTCAGTAGTGATTATTAATAATTATCCGGCATTCACAGGGAATGATTCTGGATAACCACCTGGCATTCAGGAGTGATTCTGGATAACCATCCGGCATTCAGGAGTGATTCTGCATAACTATCCAGCATTCAGGAGTGATTCTGGATAACCATCCGGCATTCAGAAGTAATTCTGGATAACCATCCGGCATTCAGGAGAGATTCTGTATAACCATACGATATTCACAGGGAGTGATTCTGGATAACCATCCAGCATTCAGGAGTGATTCTTGATAACCATCCAGCATTCATATGGAGTGATTGTGTATAACTATCCGGCTTTCAGGAATGATTCTGAAAAAAAATTCGGCATTCAAAGGGAGTGATTCTGGATAACCATCCGGCATTCACAGGGAATGATTCTGGATAACCATACGGCATTCATGAGTGATTCTGGATAACCATCCGTCATTCACATGGAGTGTTTATGACTAACCATCCGGCATCCACTGGGATTGATTCTGGATAACCATATGGCATTCACAGGGAGTGATACTGGATAAACATCTGGCATTCACAGGGAGTGATTTCTGGATAACCATACAGGATTCACAGGGAGTGATTCTGGAGAACCATCCGGCATTCGCAGGGAGTGATTCTATTTAACCATCTGGCATTCACAGGGAGTGATTCTGGATAACCTTCCGGCATTCTCAAGGAGTGATTCTGGATAACAATACGGCATTCACAGGGAGGGATTCTGGATAACCATCCAGCATTCACAGGGAGTGATTATGGCCAACCATACGGCATTCAAAGAAAGTGATTCTGGGTAACCATCTGGCATTCATAGGGAGTGATCCTGGATAAATATCCGTCATTCAGTAGTGATTCTGGACAACCATCCGGCATTCAGGAGTGACTCTGGATAACAATCCGGAATTCAGGAGTGATTCTGGATATACATCCTCTATTTACAGGGAGTAGATCTGGATAACCATCCGGCATTCACAGGGAGTGATTCCGGAAAACCATCCGGCATTCACAGAGAGTGATTCTTGATAACAATCCACCATTCACATCGAGTGATTCTGATTAACCATCCTGCATTCACAAGGAGTGATGATGGATAACCATCCGGCATTCACAGGGAGTTATTCTGGATAACTATCGGGCATTCAGGAGTGATTCTGGATAAACACCCGGCATTTAGAGGGAGTGAATCTGGATAATTATCCAGCATTAGGGGGTGATTCTGGATAACAATTTGGCATTCACAGGGAGCGATTCTGTTTAACATCCGGCATTCACAAGGAGTGAATCTGGATAACCATCCGTCATTTACAGAATGTGATTCTGGATAACCATCCGACATTCACAGAGAGTGATTCTGGATAACCATTAGGCTTTCATAGGGAGTGATTCTGGATAAGCATCTATCATTCAAAGGGAGTGATTCTTGATAACCATCCGGTATTCAGGAGTAATTATGGATAACCATTCGGCTTTCACAGGGTGTGATTCATAATAACCATCCGGCATTCAGGAGTGATTCTGGATAACCATCCAGCATTCACAGGGAGTGATTCTGGATAACAATCCGACTTTCACAGGGAGTGATTCTTGATAAACATTCGGCTTTCAGGAGTGATTCTGAATAACAATCCGGCATACACAGGAAGTGATTCTGGATAACCATCCGGCTTTCAAAGGGAGTAATTCCGGATAACCATCCGGCATTCACAGAGAGTGATTCTGGAGAACCATCCGGCATTCATAAGGATTGATTGTGGATAACCATCCGGCAATTACAAGTAGTGATTCATAATAAACATCCGGCATTCAGGAGTGATTCTGGATAACCATCTGGCATTCACAGGGAGTGATTCTGGATAAACATTCGGCATTGAGAGCGAGTGATTCTGGATAACCATCCGGCATTCAGGAGTGATTCTGGACAACCATCCAGCATTCACAGGGAGGGATTCCGGATAACCATCCGGCACTCATGCGTGATTCTGGATTACTATCCGTCATTCAGGAATGAATCTGGATAACCATTTCTCATTCACAATGGATGATTCTGGATAATTGTCTGGCATTGAGAGGGAGCGATTCTGGATAACCATCCGGCATTCAGGAGTGATTCTGGATAACCATCCAGCATTCACAGGGAGTGATTCTGGATAACCATACGGCATTCAGGAGTGATTCTGGATAACCATCTGGCATTCATAGGGAGTGATTCTAGATAACCATCTGGCATTCACAGGAAGTGAATCTGGATAACCATCTGGCATTCACAGAGAGTAATTCTATTTTACCATCTGGTATTCACAGGGAGTGTTCCTGGATAACTTTCCGGTATTCTCAGGGAGAGATTCTGGATAACAATACGGTATTCACAGGGAGAGATTCTGGTTAACTATCCGTCATTCACAGGGAGTGATTCTGGATAATCATCTGGCATTCACAAGGAGTGATTCTGGATAAACATATGGCATTCACAGGGAGTGATTCAGGATAAATATCCGGCGTAAACTGTGAGTGATTCTGGATAACCATCCGGCATTCTCAACGAGTGATTCTGGATAACCATCCTTCATTCAGGAGTGATTCTGGATAACTATCCGGCATTAAGGATTGATTCTGGGTAACCATCCGGCATTCAGAAGTGATTCTTGATAAACATCCGTATTCACAGGGAGCGATTCTGGATAACCTTCCGGCATTCACAGGGAGTGATTCTGGATAACCATCCGGCATTCACAGGGAGTGATTCTGGATAACCATCCTGCATTCACAGAGTGTAATTCTATTTAACCATCTGGCATTCACAGGGAGTGATTCTGGATAACCTTCCGGCATTCACACGGAGTGATTTTGGATAACAATCCGGCATTCACAGGGAGGGATTCTGGTTAACCATCCGGCATTCACAGGGAGTGATTCTGGATTACCATCCAGCATTTACAGAAAGTGAATCTGGATAACCATCCGGCATTCACAGGGAGTGATTCTGGATAACCATCCGGCATTCATAGGGAGTGATTCTGGATAAGCATCCAGCATTCAAAGGGAGTGATTCTGGATAAACATCCGGCATTCAAGAGTGATTCTGGATAACAATCCGGCATTCAGTATTCATTCTGGATAACCATCCGGCATTCACAGGGAGTTATTCTGGATAACCATCCGACTTTCACAGGGAGTGATTCTGAATAACCATCCGGCTTTCAGGAGTGATTCTGGATAACCATTCGGCAGTCACAAGGAGTGATTCTGGGAAACCATCCGGCATTCACAGGGAATGATTCGGGATAAC
>PNEQ01079347.1:0-21354 GCA_003012365.1 Medauroidea extradentata
ATAGCTGATAATGTTCATTGGTTCCCCACCCCCTGAGCTAGCAAAATTTGATACTTAATAATTATCGAATTGGTTACGTCACATTCGTGACGAAGTGTAATGGTCTATGGAACTAAAGTATAGATTAAAGCAAACCTACATATTGATATCCAACGCACCTATACCTAGCATTCCATGTAGATTATACAGTACATTACAAAACTCAAATAATCAGCAAAACAAGTCAAAATATTAGAAATGAAAAGTATGAAAATACAGAAATAACATTAAATATTAACTTTATGAATTACTATAAACATGCATTTAAAAGTACCAAGTTAATCGGTCAATCTGAACAAAATGACTCAGTGAAACCCTAATGGACGACTTGAAGTACATGCCCCCTGACGTCACCGCAGGGGAAAAGTACTGTGGGAAACAAAGCTTGTTTACAGACATGCTGATTTGTGAGTTGGTGATTTGCAGAAAGCAAAAATGTTGCGCATTCATGCACGCGAGGGTAAAAAATAGTAGTTTCTACTTCATGGTTAAGATACGCAAATACGTAAGATTAATGTTTACCTGAAAAAACGCTAAATTTCAAACAAATAATCAATTTTCTTGACGTACACCTCATCCGGGACATTTGACGCCAAACAGCTAAATGAAGGCTATGTTCGGCTGCGGTATCCATGGAGATAGGAATTGTTTCCCACACCTGACTGAAGCTCCGCCCCTTTTCAAGTCGTCCATTGAGAGTACTGCAAAAGGTAAAGCGAAAGACAAAGACAAATATTACAAATATGCTAGCCCTATTCTTACAGGAAACTAACTTTAACAATAACAAAAACAATGCTAACTGAGTCCCATACCTCAGTAGCGAATACACAATACGACCACAAGACTGAAAAAACCGGTATATTTATAGGTGGTAAACTTCAGGGGGCACACGCCCCGAAACACACAGACACCACGGGGACACCGCCCCAAAACACATAGAGCAGCGAAATTTACCGAGTCACATACCTCGGTAGTATGCATACAGTATCTATCACCCTAACACAGTTTCATAAAGTGGGCACATGCGGTGCATGGAAATTACTCAATCCAAATATTATAAACTATCTGCTATAAATTTACTTTCCCTGCAAAGGTCTAACCTTGAAAATTACACGTCAGCAATTATTAATTAACAAATACGAACAAAACTAAAACTATTTAAATGTCTGCCCCTCTCTCTCTCTCTCTCTGAATACTGAAAATATAGAAGTTACCAGAAGTTAAACATTGAAAAACCCGAACGCGAAAGTTAACCTGAAATACTGATCAAAAGAGAAAAACAACAAACAGCAAAAACACGAACGAGACACTAGGACTTGGGCCATCATGCTACAGGACTTCAACTCAAGATAAACTAACAAATAACTAAACAGGCGTCGAAATTTAATCAATTACAAGTCCTGCAGCATAACAACCCATTCCACATTTACAATAACGAATAATAAGACTGACACTTACATTTCACTGGAAGCCGACTGAACGCACACACAAGAAATCCTGGGGTTTAAATACAAACAACGAGGAAGAATATAAACCCAGAAATAGTCCGCCCAACATGGCGGAGCAACAGTAACAAATAATAATTACAATAAAATAATTATCACTAATAAGCCTGAAAATACATAATGAAAACTATATATAAACTTTATACAACTCGGTGTGTAGAAAATTAATTACATATTATTTCAGTTTGTAAATTTCAGATATAGACAAGAAAAATAATTATAATAAAACGAAGAACAATGTCTTGATATACGGCGCCGTTCACTTGGGTGCGCTAGTGCAGCACGAAGTTAGTTGGACTCTGCACCTGTGTCTCTGCTTAGTTCACATCACATATATGGCGGTGAAACGTCGTGTTTACATACTGCGTTGTAAAATGTTCCGAACTAACACAAGTGGATTGCTGGATCACAAGGTACGTAAGTGTTTCTATTGACGTGAAATGTTGAAAACTTAGCTGCGGAGAATATACAGATGTAAAATAAAGTCGATATATTAGTAGCTGGAAATTTGAAGTGTCCAAAATTCTCGGGCGACGTAAAAACTTGCCGGTCAAACAGACAAGGTCGGTTCAAGCCATAGCTGAGTCAGCTCAGTAATGCCATTATTTATCAAAGCCAGCAGTGTCAGCAGTAAACTAGATAACATCAGATTGTGCGTTACTACGTAGGTTAGAAAACCCGTGCATAGCCCATAGGTCTCGTGTCATACACAAGACACAAGTGGCATGTCATCACTAGCTAACAAATGGTTTACTGGTGCGTGGCCACTACTTAGTTACAGCTGGAAAGCCACTTTTGGACCATCAGCTGTTTACACACAGCTAGCCACAAGGGTCACACCTATCAGAGTTCCGTAATTGTCCCATAACAGGCATACCTAATGTCTTGTCAGCTGTCAACCGTAACAGATCCATACTAACAAAGCACATAAGTTTTCTGGGAGGTAAATAAATCAACAGACCCATTTGTAAAACTACAGTCAGCTGACTATGTCTTGCTACGTGGGTTATGATTAGGTGTAGAAGATTTTGTTCGCGTTTTATTTCACTGACGTATCTCTCCATTCAGATTTAATAATTCATTGAACATTTCAGAGAAATTGTAACGTGAAATAAATGTACAAGTGTTTGAATTCTGTTTTGTACCGAAACTAACCCACGGTCGTTTCTGAACTTTCCTGGCAAACAGCAACTGAGATACAATTACTCACGTTACGTAACGGTTTGTAAGTTTGGGGTTTTTCTTATATTCAAACGAATTCGAGTCTTTCAAAGTGACAGTGAGTCGGTTTATGTGAATTTCATTGTAGGATGCGAAATAGAATATGATGAGAGAGCAGCTTGTTTTGGCAATAAATTTATTTGAAGAACATATTAATGTACGAAACTTTTTACTGTGAACAGTGCCTTACATTTTTATCGAAGAAATTTATTCTTCAGTGTTCCTTTGAAAAAAAAATACGATTAGTGTACAATCTGTAATACATACCACTTAACTTTCATAAACAAATGCGTGTATATATATATATATGGTAAATATCAAGAGTAACTACTCATTCGGAAATTAACAAAAAAAACTGCAGAAATGTACTAATTACGATTTATTACGTTGAATAATAACAGTAATTAGTAGTCGTGATTAATAATTATTCTTACTTTCTACCAATTCGATAGTGGAGAGGGCTATGAATATCAGGGAAATTTTGGGGTAAAAATACGTAAAAAGCATGATATTTATAACTTTTAATACCCTAATTACGATTGATTTTAGGTAAATATAACAAGAAAAAACATGCACGACTACCGAAAAAGCCTACTTTATAAAAACTCTATAAGGAGGGGGGCCACTATGACGAACACGGCAATTGTAGGGCAAATACACGTACAATAATCGTAATAAATAGCCGAAATGTACTATTTACAATACATTTCAGTTAAATTTAACTGATATAAATAGCTGTCTGCAATAAATACACGTGCATTACATTATACAGTGGTAAAGGGATGTACAAATCTTGGAAATCATTTAAAAATACGCAAAATATTACGAATAAGAATAATTATACGCAATAACACACACAGTTTAAACTCATTCTACAACCAATTTAAGATGCTAAAAATAGTTACTGAAGTAAATTCGTATTTTTAGCATATTGCACAAATGCACTAGTACATACGCATTAAATTTACGTTGTATGCATGTTGAACAGATGTTACACGTCTTTAATGCCCATTATAAAACGTATATTTAACGTGTTCAATTTGCAATAGACGCCGGACACTATATAACGTACACTGAACAACATACATTATTGTAGTAAAATATTAGTACTTACTCTACTCAATCGCGGATATAAATTCTTCGCCACAAACAGTAAATTATGCAATGGTTCCTCTTCCAACGCGGTACCTTGGTCAATAAATCTCCACACACGTTGTATGCAAAACGTATTTGTTGCTGTGTCTCAATTAGCAAAATATAACTAATAAACACTATCCACGAGAGTTGCATATTGTAAAACGTCCTTAAAACTCACACTACATACACTACTATTACGCCGCGAAGCATTCTTACTTGTAACGGTCATTTGTACCACAAACCGTCAAATTTTCCTTGAATACGCACAGCTACTGTCGCGAAAACACGTGTTATAAGCGTGACAGTTTTTCTACAACTGAATTTGCAGCCTAAAGAACAGTAGCGCAACGTATTAGCGCTAGTTTCAACCTAAAGAACAGTAGCGCAACGTATTAGCGCTAGTTTCAATGTATATCGCTAGGAGCGCTAGTTCCATGCAAACACACATCATGGCGTAGACGTAAAACACGGGAGTCGGACTTAGAATTTGGACTAAAAACGGAAAATTTCAAAGTAAGTAAACTACAATTTTCTTTACGTACGACTCATTTTAATCACTGTAGAAAAATTTTTCATTAAGAAACTTAACTGTTAAACCAATAGTTTAGTCCCTACGCGGTGAGTGTGTGTGTGTATGCGTGCGTATGTATGTATGTAAATAATCTTCAAAAGCTAGAACTTACTTACTTTAGGGGTTTACAAATCAACGTTTATACTTATCCGCACTACTCTTGGTAACAAATACATTCCAAGGTAAAGAATTAGTCTGAATAAGTATTTCTGTAATTTAATCAACTGAACAGAGGTGTAACATAATTTTGGTATATTTATGTACATTACACGTAGATTTCTTGGTACAGGAACCAGAAAACATGTTCACACGTGCTTCAACGAATATGTGAAAGTCAATCAACTGCTGCATTTTGCTGCCAGACAAATTTTTTTAACGAAAAAAAAAAAAAAAAAAGAGTTCGTCAACTGAAATGAATATTCATTAGATAAAATCAACCAATTTGATGCTTACAACGTTATTCTCAACCATATTAAATATTGTGAGCTTTAGTACATGTTGTATTGCCGCGTACATAAACGTGTGTAGGTTGGTTTGAGCAGAAAGTGATAACTAACATAGCTATCTTTCACCAGACAGTAGAGCGGAAATTACAAATGTTTGCCAATACAGCGTGATCTTATCGGTAGAGTGAAGTTCTGAAAGCGGAGCTATATTGTCAGGTTGCATACGTCCCATGTTCTCACTAACTCTTTGTGAACCACCCTCGAGTTAGAGACTATCTAAGTGTACAGAAGCAAAATGGCGTATTTCTTTTATTATAATCGCACTTGGCCGCTTATTGTCCCCAAAAACTTCTAAGTTCTAGATTTGAAGCTAATGAAAGTTGAATCAGGTTCCATTCTGTAATCCAAATGTCATTACACATCAATAACTTCAAATTACCTTACCCTGTTCCTCTGTACAATTACACTAATTTAAAATGCCCGGCTTTATAAGGAACACTTAAAGCGTACTTATAAGACTGAGGGAAAATTACACCCCACTGATTAACAATGGTAAGTTATACTCTAAATACATTGCAACCGTCGTGTGTTCGCTTTGACGCAGTGTAATGAAAAGTCTTCCGACATCCCATGAGGATATCTGAGTATTTTAAGTGGTTTTCTTGACTGTCGGACGTCTTGTAAAAGAAGGCATAGTTACGTTGTGTAAAAATACGCTATTTTTGTACTTATTGGTACACGTTTGCTCTTTAACTATTCATTAAGTAAATTATTCTCTTCCTCTCTCTCTCTCTCTCTCTATCTATCTCTCTCACTCTTCCTCAATTTGTGAATTTATTTAACGGGTGTAATATTTAGTTTTCAATCGAGTCACAGTGAGCAGTTATAACCAAATTAAAGCAGTACAAATTTATAGGAAATCATTTCATATTTCCATTATTCATTTTAGAGTTTAAAACGAAATTTTTGTATGATGGACAATTTTGTGATGTGTAATTAATAGAGACCTGAAAAATTCGCGTTTTCTTTTGGCCCCGAGCTATATTTCCAGCAACTGTCAGTTCGCGCCACTTTCGTAACTGTCCCGTGACTTATTTGACACTTCCTGGAAGTCGCTTAGCCAATAGTACAGAAGCAACTAAATACAGGCCCATATCACTGCGTCATAGAGTAACCAGTGAGCAGATGTGTGCTTGAATGCACACATGTTCTTGCACGCTAGCCTACATGTCAGTGAACTCGAGAATTTTCCCGTCTCTAGTACTTGTTGTTCATAAGAAAGGACACCGGTTAATGGAAAAGTGTCCTCTTTACTAGACTTGAATTATGTAACGTGTTTGTCACTGACGATCATCTTTCGTTACTGGCAAGTCCTATCTGACTAGACCAGCACTAAGTTGCTAACTCTGGCTAGACGTGTGTGATACGTCTGTAAATGTCTTAATCGTGTCATACAACCGTCATCCAATGTACAAAACGCAGTATACTATACACTGTTTTGTGACATACGTTGGCACGGAATATTCTCGCGATGTTACAGTATCTCTAGTCATACTTCATTCTGTCTTATACAACCGACGTGGCTGATTGGCAAGTGAATGCCCGCTATACACCCGGCTTCGCCATATTGCTAGCCAGTGCCTGGGGAGTTCATCTTAAGGGTGCCGCCTGCCTGCGCGTGAGAGGCTCAAAAGCGACGGAGCAGTAAGGTCGACCTTGAAGCGCGCATCAAATGCCGCGTCGCCTCAACGAGCCAAGCGCTGAACTAGCGTGCAAGCTTCTCGCAGAATGGGTTTTACGAAGGGTCACTAAGCAGTAACCATATAACTTTATTGGTGGAAAGTCTGCAGCTAAGTTCAGTGCAGGTCGCAATCTGAGTTTCACATACATCCGGTTAGTACATTTTGAAGTACGGAAGTCTGAAAAGGCAGTTTTTAGCCATGTTGGAGGGCTTAGAAACAGTGTTTTTAATGAGCGTGTTGTTTTAACAATGAGGTTCCAACCTTGTCTGAAGTTTGTTTTCTTTCCGTACTTAGGTTGAAGCGTGGTGTAAGTGGCCTGCTTAAGCATACCTAATTAACATTACTGAGGACTCCTAACACAGTTGAAAATTGGCTTTGTAGAATTCCGTACCTCCAAATGTCTTATATTATTAAAAACCAAACTTATACATAGTCAGATAATAATGCATTGAAAGTTTACGCAGACATTTTACTAAATAAAATTCTACATGTGCACCCCGTTTAAAGTCCACAGTAGAAATTATAGGCGTGATTCTTGCATGCTAGTTAGGTGTTTGGTGCGTAATGTCGACGCGGCATCCAACGAGCGCGTCAGTATTTTCCTTATAGCACCTTTGTTTCTCGGAATTCAACACACAATCCAGCTCACCCCATACAGGCGACACCCTTAAGACTGTAAAGTTATTTCTCGTGTCAATGGCATGACTGAAGTGTCATAAAGTCCACGAAAACATAAAAACCAAGATATATTTCAAACTTCGGTATATGAGAAGTTCCTTCGCAATTAGGTCAGTGTGAATGAAACTCGTCTGTGAGAACTGTAAACCCAGTACTTGCATGAAACCACTCACAGACCCCCGCGCTATGGGCTGTTCCATAGCCGTCTTTAGTACAATGTCGTGGCCTTAAATCTGGCAACCCTGCCTGGAAGGGTGATTTTAACACTTATTTTAGCTCTTCATAGGCAATGGTTTTGCCTGATTCGTTATTGTGCACTACATATAGGCGAATCAGACAAAGCCAATGCCTATGGAGAGCAAACAGAAGTGATAAAATGACCCTTCCAGGCAGGGTTGCCAAATCTTCTACTAAAGACGGCTATGGCAGTGCTCACTTTATCGCGAACGGCCTATACCTAGGGCCAGGCAGCTTTCGCGAAAAGATTTTTGCCCCACTTCGTTTCAATGTCTTACGTGCACACCTGCAGCTCAACTTCATGGTTGTTGGCAGAGTGTTTTTGTGAAGAGTCGTTATTCATTTCACTGTGCCAATCATTACACGGATAACTGCCGCACATAACGTCTATGATTTGCGGCTTTAACCTCCAGACTTTGTATGCTGAGGCATCCAATCACTGGCCACAAAACAGATATGCAGGTGCGCACGTAAGCCACTGAAATAAAGTGCTGCAATAATCTTTACGCGAAAACTACCGGGCCCTACTTATACCTTGTCACACGTACAACTGTCCACTCAGTGAAGCAGCACACAATATACTAGTATCTGAGTGCATAGTGTATACAGGACTGTGCAGTCTAGCCTGCTGGTTGTTGGTCCCGCGAAATTCCCTGATATTAGGGACCCTTGTTTTTCGCGAAAAGGATTTTGCCTAGCTTTGTTTCCGTGCCTTACGTGCACATCTGCAGGTCTGCTTCGTGGTCAGTGATTGGATATTTTAACTGTCACGAGCCTTGGTATTCTACCAGCAAATCACAGCCGTGTGTTGTTTTGCAGGAACGTTATTGTAATTGGCTCAGTCTAATGAGATACGGCTCTTCACATAGACACGCTGCCAATAACCTTGAAGTAGAATTGCGGGTGTGTACGTAAGGCACTCAAACAAAGTTGGTCAAAATTCTTTTCGCGACAAAGAAGGGCCCCTGCTGATTGGTATGAGAGGGATCCTGGGATCTCTGACACGAGAATTCTCGCACGTAAGGCAGCGCGGCAGATGCGCCACTGCTTCCATCTAGCAGCAAATCCCTCCACTACACAGGGGCAGCCAGGGAGCAGGTGGAAGGGGAAGGGTTGAGATCAATAATGCAGTAACATCCCTGAGGGGAGGGGGTTCGTACCCCACTTCCAGCCCTCTTCCACCCTGGGTGATGACAGATAGGGTGGCGATCAGTGACAAAGCGGCCGAACATTAAGTATGTCCAAGATGGGGAAAATCGTAATTATATATTTGTATGAAATATTGTTACTTTTGTAGACGATACTTGTGTGTATATTTTCCCCTTACAAAAAATTTTAGCTCAACCCGTTTTCTCATATTGGACATTTAAGTTCAAAATTTGAATTTGTTTAGTTCTTATAAGCCGCAAAACAAATTAACATAGGAATTAAATAAATCTATTAAATTCACGTTGAATCTACACGTCTGCTAGGCTTGTTTTGAAATACATTACAAAACGTATTTATGTTTTGAAAAATTTCTGAAATTTTGAATTTTTTAAAATTGATTTTAAGTTTTGTGAAACATTTCAAGCAGTAGCCTGTGACATAAATTTACAGTGTTAACTTTTAAATTAATTTATGTTCATTAGTTTTTGCGGCTTATAACAACTAATAACATGCACATTTTGACTTTGAAATGCCATTATGGGAATACTGGCTGAGCTAATTTTTTTTCCGTAAGAAGAAAATATACACACAAGTAACACCTACGAAACTTACACTATTTCATACAGACATAAAAGTATGACGTTTTCCAACTTGGACGCTCTTAAGTTAAGTGTTATGAAGTAAATTTTGGTTGAAAACATTTCCCGTATTTTCCACTGTATTTAGCTGTAATTAGAGACCAGAAACATTCGCTTTTCCTCTGTAAAAAAAAACTAATTAAAATAAATGTTAATTCGTGTCACCTTCGCAGTTAGTACTTGACTTATTTGTTAAGCGATGATTTCGTGGCGAAAATATTTCTGCATCAATTGTTTTCAATGTATTATGTCCACGTCTGCAGCTCTGCTTCGTTGTCACTGATTGGCTGGAGGTAGGAGTATACAGAAGAGATGGCATGCTGGGACTTCCTTGAAGTCGACGTATATATGCCAGTTTTGCGCGAACAATACGTTATTGTAGCCCAGAACAAGCAACTCTCAGACAGCATTTACGAAAACATAGTAAGTATAGGCTACTCGGTAGTATCGGTCACGTGATTACATCCATCCAGTCGTCATATGTTTATAACGGTTGTTTTTCCGACCGTTGCAAAATCTGTCGCAGAACGACCTACTTTATAAAACCATGTTAGAACAGTACAGAATATCCTTCTATAAAGTACAATATACGTATGCGGCATTACAATGCGTACTACAAATATGTACCCTGACGAGTAGAGCGAGTAAAGTTTTTCGTAAGCGCCTTTTATGGTATTAATACTGTTAACTGTTTGAATGTTTTGATTAAAAGCGGTTACGTGCGGATGTAGAAATAGAAAATGCAAGGGAAATAAATCTGATACTGCTACATTTCATCAGTAAAAAGGCCATGTTTCATATTTGCGTAGTGATAATTATGCGGTTAAACAATTGTTTATGTAGACAAACCTAGCGAACTAACCTGAAAATACGGCAACGTACATTGTTTATTTACGCATATGTACGTCACTGACGATGTACTACTGCTTGGTAATAGCAATAAAACGAACACATTTGTACACAAAATAGTCAATAAATGGCAGAAATTAGCACTGTCAGTTCAACAATGGTTTCCTTGCACAAACAGAAGGCGATGTCGGTACTCACAGAAATGTGTTTCAATACGCAGTCATGTTGTTAAGTTCACATTTTATTTCCTAATCTAGTTCTACAAGCAATGTAGACTAAGTTAAACACGGCACATCTGTCATTCGAGAGAGCATTATTAGGGTCAGTGATTGGATATTTTAACTCTCACAAGACTAGAGATTCTATCGGCAAATCACAGACGTGTTGTGTTGCAGGAACGTTATTGTGATTGGCTCAGTCAAATGAGATACGTCAATTCACACAGACATGCAGCCAATAATCATGAAGCAGAATTGAATGTGTGCACGTAAGGCACTGAAACAAAGTGAGGCAAAATTATTTTCGCGAAAGATAGGAGTCCTTGATCATTATTACTCTATTGATCTTCAAACTTCGAGTTAAATACATTGTTTCTAATGGCGGAAGCAACGTTTATGAGCTACGTGCATGATCCTTCATATAACAAGGGCTTAAATACACTGACTTCAATTGTTTACCTGCGCAGTATACGGCATGGCCAGCCCTTGAGTGATTGGGTGTTTTAACGCCAATTGTTTCTACTGGCAAATCACAGACGTATGGTGCCACGATTCTCTTACTCAGATTGGTAAAGTCAAACGAGAGACATGCCTGAACAAATACACGCTACCAATAACCATGAAGCAGAGCTGCCAACGCGCACGTAAGGCATAAAAACAAAATGGTACAACAATGTCTACGCGACAAAATCGTGCCTCTACTTATATGACAGTTCCGCGCGCTGAGCCAACGATAAATAAACAACTAAATGTAGGCCCAGTCACGTGGTATCACTATGTCAGCGAGAAGCCAGTGAACAGCTGCTATCTGTTTGAGAACACTGGCATCCTTCTAGACTTGTCTACAAGACAATGAACTTGCCAGTGTTTTCTGTCTCTAGCCTTGAGTAGAGACACTGGAAAATCGCGAAAATAGTTAAAGTCAAATCAGTCTCCAGTTAACTGTTGTATCTTTAGTGTGCTGTTATTGATGTATATTGTGATACATCTGAACCCTTTCGGTGTAAATCATACACGCTCTGTGTCAAAGCTGTACAGTTCTAACTCGCAACGTTGAAGAGAGAAATAGAGCTTTAAATAAACTATAGCTGGAGATGATGGTTGTCCGCGGGAAAACTTGACTGTTTGCTGGGTATCAACACACGTTCAGCTTACCAGAAGATTACTGGTTTTCGCTTGTACTTGGAGCTGTTGCCCTATTTGACTGAACCAATAAGAATCCCGCTGTTGTAATATTTGATGCCTGTTATTGGCCTGCAGACAGCTACGTTGTGCCAGATGTATATCATCCAATCATGCATGTCACAAGAAACTACAATGTTTTCAAGGGTATATTGGCACAAATTTTTTTCACGATATACCATCATTAGGAACCCATGAATTTCGCGAAGAGATTTCTGAACCTACTTGTTTCAACGTCTTAGTTCCACCTCTGCAGTTATACTTCTTTGTTATTTGCAGCGTGTCTTTATGTAATGACGTTTCTCATTTGACTCTACCAGTCAGAATAAGATTACTGGGTACAGTGGTTCCCAAAGTGTTTGGTCTTGCGACACCATTTTGGGTACAACTTTAAACCGCGACCCCTTTTTGTGTACGATTTTTGACTGTGACCTCCTCCATTTCAACATATAGTATTGACGCACATATTTGTTGTCTCAGTAATTAGTACTAATTTACATTTTAAGTTCAGCCATTTGTTTGTTTCTTCATTTTTACACTTTTTCAGTTTTATCGAGTAATTTTATAATTTTAAAATTATTTTGGAAGCCAGTCGCGACCCCTCTCGAAACAGCCCGCGACTCCTTTAAGGGTCACGACCCGCAGTTTGGGATCCAACTATAACACATGCCTGTGATTTGTAGTACGATGTTAAGACACGAGAGAGTTATATTCAGCCAATCACTGGCCATGTTACAGAGCCGCAGTTGTGCACACGAGGCACTAAAGCAATCTGATGTAGAACAATTTTCACCAAAAACAGATTTCCCTAACCATAATCTCTAACAATAGCCAATACCGACACTGAACCTTCAGTTTTATATACACCCAGAGATTATAGGAACGTACAGATGGAGCATAAGGTATGTCGTAGGGCGAGGAGTATGAAGCCTTGAGACGGAAGGGGGAGGAGTCCATCCGCCATATTGGTAACTGAAAATGTTGTTTATTACCATAGCACCGAGTATAATGCGACTGTAGGTTGTCCAACCATAACCTCGTTTCTCAGTATATCTACAGGAACAGCTGATTGCACTCCGCCATATTGCAACCTGAATAAACGAAGTCGGCACGGTCTCAGTAGATGCTGCTAATGCTCCATCTGTACCTTTCTCTGATCTCTGTATACGCCACGTTGGAGTCTAGCAACTATACCCGTAGTTTTCTAGCATCGCTACCTATGAGGCATTCTATGCACGTGTATAGGTCGCAATTACAATCCGACACTTTTAGACTTCAGATGCGTAAAACATTCGCATCTACTCACATGGCGCTCTCAACGCGTTGAATTACAGGACTGATGCATTACCCTGCTCACATTTCGTTCTCCCGAGTGGACTGGCTCCATCCTGCATGGAACCCGGCCAGAAAGCTGGAGTGTGGGGAAAACAGGGGGTGAGTAGTTGAGGAAATGGTGGGGAGAAGCAGGCTAATAAAAGCAGTGAGAGGTGTCAAGGACTACATTTTAATTCCGCCCTGTTTGACGAACGGTCGGTAAAATGGGGCGGACCCGTAAGTCCATCCCGTATGCAGTGCGTTTATTTCCAAGGACCGATAGATCACCCCGACCTTTCACTGGCCCACATATGTAGGAGTAAATTCACATAGCAGTCCTCCTTCATTAGAGACACGGAACTTTTGCAAATTAATTTAAATAGAAGCTGGTTTTTAACTCTAATTTGCTTGAGTTACTTCCAAGATTGTATCACTGTTTGTTTTAACTCAACCTTGCGAGATATGAACCAATAACAAACCTGCATGAGCACCTTCACTACCTCTCACACTGTCTTATCAGCTGCTCTCACTGGAGTAGCAGCCAATATATCAAGTATCTGATTACTAAAGACATGCGAAATTCGCGTTATTTTCTGACAGCTGACTAGACTGCAAGTGACTATAGGCTCGTTCGACGTCTCCCGCTGGCCGATATTGTCGTGACTTGCCGCGGAGAATGCTTACACGGTAGAGAGGCCAATATCTGTAAAGACGTAACACACGTCAATGACAACACTTTAAAGTTCCTGGCCAATTGAATCGCAGATTATGCTGAGTTATGTATAGGGAAGTGAAGTTTAGTCTGCTGCCAAATGATAACGCGAATGTTGCATACCTCTACTGATGACAGAGTGTAAGCAGGAGTGTGGAGTCCTGCCGGCAGGTCGTTGAATCCGTGAAATTCCTAGGTCTCTAACCTTTATTTTGGTACCTGAAAAAAATTAGCAAATTCAATTTAAGAGAAGCTAGAATACTTACGCATATTCGTTTCTTCTGCGAATACCTCCGATTCACAGTTCTGCAGACATGACCTGGAGAACTTAATAATCAACAACAAAATCCGCAAAGAAACAAAATACCAAATACCAAGATGGAATGATTTATTACAGTAAAAGTTAACTGATCTAGTTTTGTAATGTAGTACTTTGCCGTGAACATTATTTTTTTGCTAGTTGTGTGTTCCCATTTGACAAGGTTAATCTGGCCCAAGGCTACTGATTCATAGTTATTTTTCTGTTTACAGTTTAACCTTGTTAAAATATAATCACTAGAGATGGTGGAATTTTGCGAATTCAATTACATGTGTGTTAGAATCAAATATCTTATGCATACTCAAGTCCAGCCCATTTGTCCACTAGCTGCTACTCAGTGGAACAACAGACAATGAACGAATAGACGGGGCTTGATTGAGTATGCATAGGATATTTGATTCTAACATGCAGGTCATTGAATTCGCGAAATTTCGCCATCTCTAATCATCACTCATTCGTATAGCGCACAGTGGTGCGGGGTTTTGGAGGCTATTCTGACACTGCATATCAAGACCTATGAATGACTTTTGTAGTGTGGATGTACGACTAACTGCAGTGTGTTGTTGTATGTACTCCATTGCTAGTGAATGTGACTGAGTCACAGAAAATAATGAAAATTATGCCCCTGAACTGTACGTTGAACATAGCGTATATAAAAGAACGAGTAGCATGTAAGTAAAGGTATTCTAGGCGTAAGTTGACATCAGTCAACGAAGAAATCTCGAAGGATGCGTCATATATAGGACTTGGAGTCTAGGCTGCAGGTCATGAACGTTTTCAATGTTCCTGTCCTTAAGATCATATACGGCGCAAGATGCTAAATTGTTATGACTAGGTTAAAAGATTTTCACGAAAATAATTCATGGCTGTTTGTAATTTAAAACGTGAATTTCACTCACTTATTCTAGGTTAGGTTGAAAGTCAAGAAGGTGCACTTCATTGCTGTCTCTGTGATAAGATTGCGGGTGTTTTGTCATGCATTTGACGACTGAAAGCATGTTATAATTAACAGTTCTGGGGCTCTCACTAGAGCCACTAGTTTTTGGCAAAAATAATTTTGTTCCAGCTTGTTTCATCGACTTGCATAGACACGGGAAGATCTGCTTCATGGTTACTGGATTGCAATAATTTGTACAGAGGCGTCACTCATTTGACTGTATACTCTGTTTCACATAAGTTAAGTTTGGATGAATTTGAGTACAACTTATGGGCAATAATTTTTTAGTATTTTGTGATTTGTTGCACAATGCAAGATATTTTTTGCTCTTAAATGAACCTGAAATGTCCATTTCAGCATTTTTACTGCAAAGTTTGTCTTATGTAGTAACACTAGTAACAAAATATTACAAATTATTGTCCATAAGTTGCTGTCAGATTTATCCAAACTTGTGTGAAATGGAGTATATCATTAAGAATAATGGTCTACTGATACACCACAAGTCTTTGAGGGAGAAACCTTAGGCGCTGAGAGTTAAATACATCCAACCGTTGACCACGAAGCTAAGCTGCAGATGTACACATAAGTAGAGAATTATGGTATATCGTGAAAATGTTTTGTGCCAACATACCCTTCAAAACGCTGTACTTAATTGTAACACATATGTTTGGCTGATGTACGTCTGACACAACGTTGCTGTCTGCAGACCAATAACAGGCGTAAAATAGTACAATAGCGGGATTCTTATTGGCTCAGTCAAATAGGGCAACAGCTCCACGTGCAAGCGAAAGCCAGTTTTCTTCTGGTAAGCTGAACGTACACTGAAATCCAGCAAACAATTAAGTTTTCCCGCGATGAACCATAATCTCTATATGTAAGGTATTGTACCAAATTGGTCCAAAATTGTTTTCCACCAGAAAACAATGGCTCTTTAAATCACGTGTTATACACTTGTGAGGTTTAAAGTCAGTGGAAATTTGATTGTTGGCAGTGCGTGTATAGGACTGAGAAATCTAGGCTGCTGCCAGATGAAACATCAACTTTCTCCAACTTCTTCACATGTCAACTTCAGAGATTTGGTCGTTAAACAAGTCATTAATCTCAGAAGTCTACCTGCAGATCACAATTATTTGATGTAGCAGTAACTATATTCGGATTAACCCAGTCAGACGACAAATATCTCCTCACAAATACACGCAGCCAGTAAACGAGGGAAGACTCAGATGTACACATCAATTGCGGTCCTTCTTGAGCAATTTCTTTATTTTTTACGAGTTGCTCATAGCTCTATCGGCCTCTTCTTTGTTTTCTTTTTTTCTTACCCAAGTCCGAGGCTTAGTTTCAGCTTCTTCTGCCGTTACATGTTTAATTTTCCAACGTGAGCTGCGGTGCAGGTCCATCGTCCCAACCCATAACCTGTAGGATCAGGGAATTTCTGCCCAAGGTTTACTTCCTCTAGCCACGGATAACACCATATCCTTTCTACAAGGCAGTAGCTTGTGTTGCGTCTCCCGCCAGCTTCGTCCTCGCTGTCATTGAGTTCTTCATCGTAACCCTTACAAGGTACTGTCACTCGGGCCAGGTGTTAAAGTTTTTTTACCCTCCTACTTTCTCAACACAGCTTCTTAGGACCAGCTATGGTGTAGCAAAATTCTTTCCTCGAAAAACAGGAGTCTGTTGTTATGGAGACTGGAGTCCGGTTTTGGTAGCAAAAATATTCACAATTTTCCACTCTCTCTCTCCCTCTCTCTAGTGTTGTATTCAGGCAGCTTACTTCTAGATTGTTTAAAATGGCTGATTATAGTAATAGATGATGGTTATAGAGATGATGGTATATCGCGAAAATGTATTGTGTCAACGTACCTTTGAAAACACTTTAGTTTCTTCTGACATGTAAGATTGGGTGATATACGTCTGACACAATGGAGCTGTCTGCAGATTAATAACAGGCATCAAATATCACAATAGCGGGATTTTCATTAGCTTAGTCAAAAGGGTAACAGCTCCAAGTACAAGCGAAAGCCAGTAATCTATTCATAAGCTGAACGTGCGTAGAAACCCAGCAAAATGTCAAGTTTTCCCGCGATATACCATCATCTGTAGTTATAGTGTGTGGTTCTCGGAGTGTCAGCAGTGGAGCTAGCCCACTCTTATCCGGAAGACAGTGTAACATTGTCGGAAGTAAAGCTGGACTCGCCTGGCGTACTATGTAAGTCACGCTCTCTCGTCAAACACGACAGCTCACGTCAAATTGTCAGCTATTACATGCACTAACCCTTCATCTTGTTTGCTTTCTGAGGAGGAAGTGGATAGACTGAGTAAGCTTCAAAATGTGTAACGTCTCACGTCTAGGGACAGAACATTTTCGCAAAATAGTTTTTGCACAATTTTTAATTCTAACGCATTTATATTTCAGCTAGTGTCTATTAAGGCCTTGTTACGGGGTTCTGCAGTGATTTCGAAAATATTTAATTTTATTGCGACCTAATACTCATATCAAAATTTTGCTGCACAGTTTTGACACTTATATGTTATAATTTGCATGCTGAATTTTTTTGTAGAATTATACTGAACGGTTCTTTTTTAGATTTCATTACCCAAAGTACCACGATTTCGTCGTGAAAATAAGCAAAAATGAAGGAAATTATTTTTTTGCTGGAGAATGGTACATTATTTTAAAAAAACGCGTCCACAGTATTGTTCATCGTGTGATTGCACATTGACTCAAATTTTTTCAAAACTTTTGTTTTAAAAGTATTTGGGTTATTAGCACCAGTCTGAAAAAAGGTCGGGAACAAGCCCCTTAATACGAGTGTCTCTCTGTAAGTTGTAAATTAGCTAAAGCGATCTTGAAATATATCAGTTCACGAAAATTAATCGTCGTTGACGACTTCCAATTAACTCGGAACATGATCATGGTGGAGTCACAGAATAAATTGCAGTACAGAAGCTAAACTGCCGAACGTGAGTCATAATCACATAATATTTAGGAATACAGAAGTGAAATACCCGGTAGGACAGCGAACTCTGTCACACACGCCAGCAAAATGGCTTCCCTGGCCAGCAACATGGCGGAGACGCCTATCGCCAATCAGCGTAAGGCGGCTGCCCTGCTAGCCGGCAGCCAGGCCAATAGGAAACATGCAGTAACATGCAGGAGTCAATCATACACGGGGTTGGAATCAATAACCTCGGGCAGCCAATAAGCGGCAGAGTTTGCCCATATCAAACGAGCCGCCACGTCATATCATGTCTGTATTACTATCTAGTCTGTGTCATAATCATGCAGAGCGAGCCACCAACATGGCTGCAGTGTCAAATAAAATGGAGAAATGGCGTAATGCAATAAACAGCTGCAAAACAGAACCCTAGAATTAGGCCAAGCTATTGATCATATTTTTAGAAAGAGAATTTTGTCGCGGAAAAATTTGCGTGTTTGATAGGTTGAGACTTTAGTAGTTATGTGCCCATCGTTCTAGTTTGTTATTGGTGTGTTAACGTTCAATTGCGCCGATGAGAACTGAGTCCGTGGCAAATAATTGTCGCCCACTCACATGGAACATGCCGCGGAAATTTGGAGGATACATCGGCACCAAACATTTCAACGAATTTCCTCTGTCGAATAATATTCAACAACCGGTGTCATCTAACCATATAAAGCCAGTGACTAAAGACTCGTACAGCTAGTTATCTATAGAGTATGCTTACATCATATGTACGGACCGGATACACACGTGAATTTACTTTTGAACAAGTGAGAATCGAAACACACATAACATGTTCTACGATTGCAACTAGTAGAGCCACGAATTTGTAGCAAAAATATTTCTACGCCAATTGGTTTCAATGCGTTTTGTGCATATCTGAAGTTCTGGGCCCATGACTGGATGTATAATACTCACTTGCCTTGAGGTTCCACTAGCAAATCACAGCCGTATTGTTTCACAATAACCTAATTCTGGTTGGTGCAGTTAAACGTGAGATGTGTCTGAGCAAAGACATGATGTCCAATAACTATGAAGCACAGGTGCAGATGTGCACGTAAGACATCAAAGGCGCGATCTGCCGCAATTTTCATCGTCATGTTTTTATTTTTACATTTGTACCAGTTATGTTTTTCCTTGTTTTAGACACAAAAGGTTACTAAATTTTACTCTTATATAAATGTTTTATCTCGCATAGTTTTTGCGTAATTGCTCGTTAAAGCCAATATTTGTATGTTTCCGTTTTAAGGACGACAGTAAAACCAACTCACTTTCCAAACTGGAAAAATTCACAGTGAATAACAATGTTGTAGGCTACAAATACAGCTGTGTTAAACCACGAAATAAAATATATTTGTATTTAAAAAATATAGAATTTTTCTAATTTTTATTTTTAATTTCAGAATTTTCATTTAAATGCAAATATTGTTATTAATTGTTTTTACGAATGTGACATTGTAGCCTGAGACGTATTTATCGCCTGTGAATTTTAAGGGGCCCGCCTCGTTGCCATAAAATCACACTGCAGCGTGTTTGAAGAAAACGTTTTACACCGAAATTAATACACGTATGTTCACGCCGTTCCTCTACGAAAAGAACACACACATCAGACGACTGCCCTTAAGTACTTTCAAGACAACACACGTATTAGAAATCCCCTTTTAGGGCACGTCAAAATGTGTTAAAACGATGGTTTTTAGGCTGCTATAGCGGAAAATATACTAGCTGAATACATGTGAAACCACTTAAGAGTAGTGCATTGGACTTTAGTAAAGTGATTTCGTAAATATAACAATAGGGTCACCACCTAAAGTCCCATAGGAAATTTGTTTTTTTCGCGAAGTCTGCACGTCTTAAGCGTAGAGGCGACGTACTGTTGTATGGCCCATACGACGTCGTCCTTAGCACCATACCTCACTCACACAAACACATGTGCCACGAGGCGAGCCCTTTAAGCCATTACATGAAAACTATGGGAGATAAAAAAATTTCTAAAGCCAAATTTAGTCACATTTTGTGTTAAATATAAGAAAAAAATATCTGGCACGAATAAAAAATAAAAACATGATGATGATTGTGGTAGACCGCGCCCTTAAAGCTAGTTGGTGCAAAGTTATTTACACAGAACATAAGTGGCTCTAGTGATATATCTACTTTCAATCGTTAACTTAACCTTGGCCTTGAAATAAAATCTAGGAATATGAGACGTAAATAAACATATTATTATAATAAATTAACAAGGGCGGCAAACATACTGCAAGACAAAATAAGTTGAGATAAACGGGGACCATTACTCTAGGGACAGGTTGCAATGAGTAGAGTGATGTCCCGCTAAATTATTTACGTTTTTACCCCTTGTGTCACAAATATTAATGTTTGAGTACATATGTTGCAAGGAACAAAAGTAATGCAATATTGTAGCCAGGTGGTTTACGCGTACATATTATGTCACTTGTTCTACGTCTTACGTGCACACGTACAACTTTGTTTCGTGGTGAATGATTGGACATTTTTTAAAACACTCAGCTTGTATATTTGTTAGTCGTATAGATGAGACGGTTTCATTCGTTATTTAGATTATCTATTCCAGTCATATTTTTCTCGATGCTTCGATCCTCGATTACTTCGATCCTAAGTAGTTATGAGAAATTTTGATTTAGAGTGTTTCAGTTCATTAAATAAATCCAGCCGAAATGATGATAACTAGAAATGATGGTATATAGCGAAACAATTTTGGGCCAAGACGCCCTTGAAAACACTGTAGTTTCCTACAGCTTGTGTGATTGGATGATGTACGTCGGACACAATGTAGTTGTCTGCAGAACAACAACATACATCAAATATTACAATATCGGGATTATTATTGACTCAGTCAAATAGGGTAACAGCTCCAAGTACAAGCGAAAGTCAATAATAATCTAATAATCTGAACGTGTGTTGAAATACAGCAAACAGTCAAGTTTTCCCGCGATAAACCATCATCTCTAATGATAACATAATTATATTATTGCACTTTCTTTGCATTTGACTTTTTAATGTTATGCATTTTCTCTAAGTTTGTTTGTAGTATTGTGAGATTTCCCACCACAGGAAATTTTGGAAGAACACAAACCACAACTTGCATAATTTTCGTCACAGTCAGGTGAGCTGAAATACTTGCACAATAACAAACAAGCACTTCTAAAATCTTGACAATATTTTGACAAACGAACACCATTTTATTTTTACCAGAATACAGGAAAAATTGTGCGAGTATTGTGAGAACTATGAACGCAATATTTACTCACTTAAATGTGTTCTCGTACTTGTATAAAATGGCAATGAACCTACGGATACCAGCGTACGTGACTAGACGCAGTGTATAGGCGGTTATAATAACTCACGAGGTTAGTCTGGAGGTCACAGAACCTTCAACTCGAGTTGTTTAAGGTGTATTGATCCCATTTCGATCGTATTTACGGCTATTCTTAGTAATC